>JBBPBX010011876.1:0-37659 GCA_038048925.1 Garcialebias charrua
TTCTTTACCGTTAACTGTTGAGGATTCTGAATCACCTGATGCGTCTGAACACCTGGACACCGTTGCAGTTGGACCTAAATAAAGATAATGTATCAGTCACTGTATGAATCCCAATTGAACACAACAGGTGGTGTTTAGTGGAAACTCAAAAAGTTGTGCTTTTATTCCTTCTGCTTCTGCCAGAACACAATAGGTCAAGGCTCAGTTTTGGAGGGTTATTCATCGTAAAAGAGAATAACACTCCAGTCCTGAAATCACCTACTTTAAGAAAAACCTGTCTTTGCTCTGTTTGACACTGGGGTTCCCTCTGTTTCCGCTGATCCTGACACTGTGTACACGGAGACAAATATGGGAGAGAGACTAAACACAAGCAGATTATATTTTAGAATTTCATCAAGTGTAACTATAGTGTGCGTACTGCTCTGACGCAGGAGCGTAGTGAGATGCTCAGCATTGCAGCCTCCAATCCTTCGTCCTCCTCCATCACTATGAGAAATCAAAAAATTATATTGTAAAAAAATCAAGGATCAGTTTGGGAGGAATATTCAGTTTTTAAGGCAATTTTTTTCCTTTCATCTTAAAATTGTTAATACAACATTCTTAGTTGCTCACCCAGATGTTTCTGTGGCACACTGGATGGTGTGGTTGTATGACGAGGATGATTTCTGTCTCTTGAGCAGGTGCTGCTGCAGCTTCTAGTCTCCCAGCACTTCTGAATCATCTGTGACATCCCCTCCTCTTTGATGAACTGCAGACAAACATTTCGCCGCACAATATCCTCTCTCTATGGCTCAGATTTGTTCTGCACACTAGGATAATTTTTTATCATTTTGGCCTCAGGAGAGGGGTCCTGACGAAGAAATCCAAGGGGTCCCTTGCGGAAAACAACTCTTTGTTTTCCTGGATAAAAGATGGTCTTCTTCTGCATTTTGGCCTAGTATGGAGCAAAAAAGGGTAGATCATGCGTTAAAAAAAATCTGAAAACCTTTTAAATATATTTTGCATAAGAGCTCAACTGATTATTCAACGTACTGATAGTTCAAAATGTTTCTATTTAAGGAAAGGAAACAAAATATATTTTCCATTCTGTTCATTTAGCTCTAAACATCAAAAGGTGCTCAAATGCAGCTAAAGACAGGAAGGACATAAAATATAATGATTTATCTGTTTTTATTTACTTGTACTGCAATCAGATATCAGTGTTTCAACACAGTGTACTCTCTCTGATATTATTTTAATTATTATTATTACATTTTGGCAAAAATTGAAACAGAATCTATGATTGTGAAAAAAATGCTGACTTTATCCTCACTCTAATAAAAAACACTGAGCATAATCTGTGAATAAAACATAAAGTAATCCTGATCCTTAAAAGTTAGTGTTTTTTAGGCAGCGTTGCAACACTTACTTTTTAAGAAATCACCACAGTTTTATTGTAAAACACAGACACATAAACCACACATAAAACCATAATGGTTTTATTACTGGCCAACGCCAGACAAAGGAGCACACTGTGGTAGAAAGTAACGCTGCCATTACATGAATATATGTTCGGTCGGAAAAAAACGCGATCATGACGATAAACATGTTTCATATATTTATGTTTTGCCCTCAGCATAACTTACCTTTTAAATGTGAAGGATGCATGTAAAGATCGCTTTTCTTTAGTTTGTTTTCGCGTGTTGTCCATCTCGGGTCGAAATGTCATCACTTCCGGGTCATCACTTCCGGGTCATCACTTCCGGGTCAGCCTCGTTAGGACATTCCCTTTCCGTGTGTGATTCTCTCATTTGCTAAAGTGTTTCAGAAAATGTTAATTTGTTTCAGAAAATGTTAAAGTGTTTTAGAAAATGTTAATTTGTTTCAGAAAATGTTAATTTGTTTCAGAAAATGTTAATTTGCTTCAGAAAATGTTAATTTGTTTCAGAAAATGTTAAAGTGTTTCAGAAAATGTTAATTTGTTTCAGAAAATGTTAAAGTGTTTCAGAAAATGTTAATTTGTTTCAGAAAATGTTAAAGTGTTTCAGAAAATGTTAATTTGTTTCAGAAAATGTTAATTTGTTTCAGAAAATGTTAATTTGTTTCAGAAAATGTTAATTTGTTTCAGAAAATGTTAAAGTGTTTCAGAAAATGTTAAAGTGTTTCAGAAAATGTTAATTTGTTTCAGAAAATGTTAAAGTGTTTCAGAAAATGTTAATTTGTTTCAGAAAATGTTAATTTGTTTCAGAAAATGTTAATTTGTTTCAGAAAATGTTAATTTGTTTCAGAAAATGTTAAAGTGTTTCAGAAAATGTTAATTTGTTTCAGAAAATGTTAAAGTGTTTTAGAAAATGTTAATTTGTTTCAGAAAATGTTAATTTGTTTCAGAAAATGTTAATTTGTTTCAGAATTTGTTAAAGTGTTTCAGAAAATGTTAATTTGTTTCAGAATTTGTTAATTTGTTTCAGAACTATTTGTTAAAGTGTTTAGCCTTATTTGTTAATGTGTTTTGCACCTCAGGGCCACCGTACTCCTCTGCCATAATAAAAACACGAAAAAGCACCTGTATGTTCCCCACTACAGAGCACCTTACTTTTCTTGTATTGTCACACAAACAATGACTGGGCTGCCTTAAAACCAGTCTGCTGCAGCTGACCCCTGGGAGTGTCACCCCTTTGCACCGCTCCAGCTCCTAATAAAGCAAGCGTGTTTATCCCGAGCTTCATTCAGATAGAGTAGCAAACCGCTTCTCCTGAACAGAAGCTCAGGAGAAGGAGGGTGATTGATTTTCATGTTGGCTGTGTTGCCCTTCGCTGCGGCAGCCCAAAAGCTCATATTGAGCCCTATCAGTTTTAATTGGCATCCTCGCCTTTGAAATGGGAGCTGTGATTAGGCCTGGAGAGCTTGCCGCTTAAGCCCCCTCCTTATCATTGCCTGCGGTGCCTTGCCACCACACTGCACAACATTCACCTACACACACAAAGAGGTTGTCACGCCATATTCCACCATCATGTTAAAATGTGACCTAAAATCATGTTTTGGGACATATTTTCACTAAAACAGGATCTTTGACAGATGAGTGGTGACTACCTGCACCTATTTTGTACCAGAGAGCAGCTCGAGAACGCACGTCCCCGCTAAGATTCAAACCCCGTTCTTTCTAATTAGTGTGGAGAGATGAGAGGGGGAGATGTAGCGGCCTCCTCTCCACCTCTATGCCCGGCAGACGTGCAAACATAAGAGCTGTCGTATTCCCGCAAGAAAAGAGACCAGCCGGCTCTAAAACATTCAGCATCAGCTTAGGGGAGATTTTTCGTGTCAGAAACTTTCTAGTGATCACCCCAGACCTAGTTACCTTTTGTTTATTAATATTCTTTCATTTCCTGGAAGTACAGGCCTCATTTTCTCAAGTTTAAACGAGTGTTTGAGGGTTTGATTGAGGATAAAGTTTTTGATTGAGGATAAAGTTTTGATGAAAAATAGAAAGCCAGAGATAAAGGAGTGATCTCGGAACATGAAATACACGAGAGATGAAAAAAGTGAAAGTGGTAATGACTGCCTAGTTTCAGGAATTCTGTAATTGGGTCCAAATGAAAGATTTATAAGAGCTAATGTTACAATCTAAAGTTTTTCAAGCCATTGGCAGGAGTACTGTCAGATTGTAAAAGTTAAAAAAAACCTTATCAGCATAATTTATTGTATAATTATTTTATGACATGCTTCTAATCCACCACATCATACACAGAAAAACACACTTTGATCAGTGTTTACAAGGGATTTAATCTTACCTAATCACTGAAGTGCCTTTTATAAACTTCACCTTAATCTCTGAGTTTGTTCCCTAACAGCTATGGTAAATCTTTCATGGACTATTACCATATTTTTCAGCCTATAAGTCACAGTTTTTTTTTTACATGATTTGCATGTCTTGCAACTTATGTCTTTTTTCATATTTATAAACCAACATTTGGCTGAGATATGACCGTTTTCATTCATTCTAACTGAAAATATTGAACATTACCATTTTCAGCCGCTAGATGGCACTTGAGTAGTAAGGCATGCCGTTGTATCATGTAATAGGTAAAAGTGTCTGTTAATGACACAATCAGCTTGACTTAGCCTACCACCTTCGTCCAGCTGGCCTCGAGCAACCGTCAAATCAGCTTCATTTTGCTGCACCACCCCGGCGGATTGCAGCGGATTTGATCATTGAAGTGCATTTATTAAGGCAAGTTAAACTGAGACACACCTTTCGCTATAATTTTGAGCAAACAAATAATTGTGTTTAGGTGTTAATCTTGTTAAATTATTGTCAAAGTCCTCCCGTGCATGCCCCTGTAGCCACCATTTCACAGCCAATTGATTTTTGGCACAACACCCACATTTACGGGTTGTCAGCGGTGACGGATAAAAGCTGCAAGGTATACAGCAAAGCAACGTATGTATAGACTTTTTCGACTTTATTAGACATTTTTGGTCTGATGAGACTTAGGGCAGTAAGAGTATGGCAGAAAATATGGTACAGTTTTAGTGCCGTTACCCGTGTCTTCCTGCTATTTTGTTTTTGTTGTTTTAGTTTAGATGCGTTCACTGGAGAACATGGCATCCTAGTCTTTTAGCAAATCAACTGAATGCTTAATAACTCTGTCTAATTATTGCCCAAGAAGCCCATCATTGCTTAAAACGCTGCAGGGCTGAAGAGTGGAAAAGATGGCCGAGGGCAGGAAGAAAAAAATGCGGACCAAAATGCTTTTGCGTTTTGTGTGTGTGTTGGTGAATGCCTGACGACATAAGCCTTAATTGCAGTTGAAGCCTGCTAGTGTTGCGAGCACAGGAATGGCATGGCCAGAATGTGGGATGAAGCTGTAAGAGGCTGGGGAGAGGAAGAGAGGGTTGCAGAGCCCAGCGAATGCCAAGGACATTAATGAGGGCCAGACGAGTTCTTCTGCTCAAGAACACTGCAGCGAGCAGGAGGGGCGAGCGAGAGAATGAGGGGAATAGATATGAGAGCAACAGAGAGGGTTCATTACACAAGAATGTTAAACTAGTATTTGCAAACTTGAGCAAACAGCTTTTCCTCGCATGTTCAAACATCCAGAAACTGGTAAACCTTATGAAAACATAAATAAATAAAAAGTCTAGAATTGTTTGAATGAATGCATGTCACATTTCATGCCAGTGTTTTACATCAATATCTTATTATGATGAGAAATGATGATGATTGATTTAAAAATCCAAAAAAGCACAAGCTCAGGCAATAATGTAAATATCATAAGATGTTAGAAATTGAAGTGTATGTTGTGAATGATGCTCAGCTTCTACCAAACCAAATTGTAGCTCAATATCTAAGAAATTCACTAAAATGCAAGTATTTTGTTAGGCTAAAGTCAAGTGGTCTACTGTTTTATGAGATATTTTGCTATCAGACAGATGTGATTTCAATATTTTAGCATCAAGGTTTAAACATAAAACTTGTGCAATCAGTTAGTGCTCACAGTGTGTGTTAGGCATCACTCTCAGCTACAACCACAGCAAGTTTTAGCTCATTATCTGCCAAACTGATTGCCACTTTTGTTTTATTTAGATTGCTTTGCTGCGGCAGCCATTTTGAATTGGAGGTAATCAGTTGCAGTTGTGCAAACAATGATTACTTTGCAGATGTTTCATTAAAATCCTTTCAACAATTCAAGGGGCATTTTGCTAACAGCACAGACTTGGACAAAAATCATTATCACGCCACTTTTGTTTGCAGCTGCGGGCGATTAAAAACTGGACAGAGATAATTTTATACAGTAACCAGCTGCATTTTTATTTATAAAGTTTTGCTAATGTTCTATATTTTCACACAAATTAGTAGCATGTGTACAAACACAAAAACATAAAGACATTGACGCTAAAGTTATTTGTCACAAGAGGCCGTGAAGAATTTATAAGCTGTTTTGTACAAACATTAGGGACGAAAGTTATCAATAAGAAAAAAACAGAAACTAAACGAAGCTTTCTTTGTTATCGGCACAGAATATAAATCACGAGTGTTTGCCTAATTGATTCCATTACATCCCCACCTGCCTGCTGACTCTCTCATCCATCCACTCATTGTTTATCTTCATTTTAGGTGAGCCGGATGCAAAATAAAAGTTATTGGATGTGAAGTCTGCTGAAATACATTTGATTTTGCATACACATGAATTGCCAATTATAAATAGTGCACAATTATCAGAAAATATCTAGTCATGTAGGATAAACAAAACAAAAAAAAACACCCCTCTGATGAAGAAGTTTACTAGTTTGGGAGATATGAGATGGCAATATTCATTTGTTTTTAATATCACACAGGGCCACATTAGGCTTGAAGGTAATTTATGTGCAGCTTGATATTACTGGGTGTAAGTGAACAGGTTCACCAAGTCTTAATTGGGAAATAAATCACGTTGTCGCCATGGCAACAAACACTCGAAAGTGGTCGTGGTAAAACGAGAGCATGCTGACAGTGTTCTAGCACGTTGAGGTGTTATTTGTGGGTGTGTGTGTGTGGGTGTGTCCACTCATGCATATGCGTTTTCACCTCCTCTAAGCTCATTACGACAAAACCTTGTTAGCGGAGCTGCTGTTGTGTGCTGTACACGCCATGTCGTACCATTGCATTAGCTCTTGTTTTGTTCAGCTGCTTTTACAGAAGCGGGCGGCTATCGGCTTATACCGTTTAAAACGATGCAAATGTTGAAATAACAAGTAGATAATTGCATATGGTGAACCAAAACAATTTCTAACATTAACTCTCACATCCTGCCCACTTACACTTACTTATTCAATGTTTACATTCCTCCCACGTCATCTTCTTGTTCACTGGTGTCTGCCATAGAGGTGCACTGGAAGGAATGCTTTTCAATAGAGCCACATGTTATTCACCTCTAAATGCATTTCTTATATAGCTTCTTCTTTTTTCTTCTTTATTCTTTTTATTCATTTCAAAGTTCAAATTTAAAACAACATAAAAAAAAACTATTTACAATTCCATGTAAATAAAAATCAAACATACCGGTAGATGAAATGAAAGGAAGCAAAAGAAGATAAAATCTTATTATGTCTGCCCCCTTTTTTAACAAAAATAATTAAACAATCAATTCAAACAACAATAATCCACAAAAAAATTACACAATAAATAACTAATCATACTTTACCATTCATAAATTTTGAAAAAAAACAATTTATTTATATTTTTCCAAAAAACTAATTTTATTCATTTTTTTAAATAAAGTCATTGTTTTTGCAACTTTCATATCGTTTTCTAAACCATCCCATAAATTACTCTTTAGACTAGTTCTATGTTGTGGCCTAACAAAAATATCAGTAAGTACTCTGTCTTTTAACAAAAAAACGTTTGGCTATTTGAGGGTAATGTGAAGTTCGGTGCCTTGTAAGAGAATATTGTAGTCAACCAGATCATAAAATTTCAGTAATTTTAATTTGCAAAACAAAACATTTGATGGATGGTAATAATGCTTTCTAGTGATTATCCTTATAGTTCTTTTCTGCAAAATAAAAATGGGCTTAGTCACAGTTTTGCACACTGTACCCCAAACCTCAAAAAAATAAATTAAATGTGGGATTAGTATTGCATTGTACAACAAATACGTTGCTTTAACATTTAATAGATCTTTAACTCTATGCAACACTGCAATTGATCTAGATACAGTATTTTAGTTTTTACAAAATGTACGTGTTGCTTCCACGACAACTTATCATCAATAATTACACCCAAAAACTTGACTTCCCTTACCCTACATATCTCAGAGCCGTAAATCTTAAAAGGAACATCAACAGTTATCTTTTTCTTACTAAAAATCATGTTTTTTTTTTCTTAACAAACTTAACTGCGTCCCAAATGGAAAAGTGCACATACTATACAATATGTACATCTAAATGAGCAGCTCTGTCACAAGCTGTGTTGTTTGTTTTGGGGGTTTGAATTATCATGGTAACTTTTTTTTAAAAAACAAAACTTATAAGACAGAGCAGAGAATTCTTCGTATTCTTTTCAAACGTTGGGCTTTTGGAAATATCTCCTGATCCACTGGACAGATTTGAACAAAAGTCTCAGAAAGTGATCACTGGGTTGATTACCTGTCAGAGTCAGTCTGATCCATGCTGGTCATCTTAGCAAAACAAAACTGTCTGTACACCAGCCGGTTTTACAGATACGAAGCACTTTAAGATTTGTATTAATGAAAAGTGCGGTATAAATTGAATTCATTATTATTTATTATTATTATTATTACTAAGCCACATTTGGTCTGGTAGTATGATTCCCAACGTTGTGACTGTTAACAGAATGCGGATTATTTCAAAGTGTGCACCACAGCTCACTTTACAAAGACACAAATGGTCATAACTCAGACAATTCTAAACATATTGAGCTAAACTATGGTGTGGCAGTTGATATTTTCAGTTGAGGTGACAGTCTAAATTGAAGTCCGCACTGTCCAAAACTAATCTTGAGACATGCTTTCACAACATCCAGGCTCAATTACTGCAATGTGCTTCTTTTTGGAATCAGTCAGATCTCTACTGCACATTTTCAACTGGTTTAAAATGTTGCAGCCCGGTTTTTAACTGGTGCAGGCAAAAGAGAGCACATTACTACAGTTCTGGCCTCCCTTCACTGGCTCCTAGTTCACTTTCTAATTCATTAAAAAAAAAATCTGTATGTTTGTTAATCTCTGAACAGTTCTGCCCCCTCCTATCTCACTGATCCGCTGCAGCCATATGTTCCACAGCGCTCTCTGAGGTCAGCAGACCAGATGTTTTTACTGGTTCCAGGCACTCGTTTTAAGCTCAGAGGTGACAGAACCTTCTCTGCTGCAGGTCCAAAACTGTGGAATGAGTTACCACTGCATGTCAGGCCGGCTCCTTCTCTCACTGTTTATAAGTCTTGTTTCAAAACGCACTTTTATTCCCTCGCTTTTAACTCTGTGTGATCTGAATTTAACTGGTCTGTATATAATGTTAGTCATTTAGTTCTTATCTTTACCTCTGTGGATCTGTGTATTTTAGCTTGTGTCCTTTACTTGTTTTGTTTTTCCTGTACATCACTTTGGTTGGCCTTATTGCTAATTTAAGTTCTTTATAAATAAAGTGGTATGGTATGGTAAACTTTGGTGTAAACTTTTGGTAAATTATGGTTTGCAGATTATGATCTCTGATACATACTTTGCTACCAGCTAAAAGCACCAGGTGACAGGGATTACTGATTGTTTATGTTTATTAAATTTGTTCATTTTTTTTTTTACAAAAGAAAGACAATGCAAGACAATCCCATAAATGATAACGAACAAAATATAAAAAAATGAAAGGTAGCAGAAAGAAGAATAAATCTTATTATATCTGCCCCTTTTTTCAAACAATCAGATTAAACAATAATAATCTTCCACCAACAGTACAAAATGACTAACTCTTTCTAATTTTCTAACTAATACAATACACATTACGTCATTTCATATATATTTTTTAACAAATTCATTTTGATCATTTTCTTAAATGTAAACATTGACTTGGCATTTTTAACTACATTCTCCAAGCCATTCCATAATCTAATTCCCTGGATTGAGGTAGAACGTCCCTTCAAACTAGTTCTGAATTGTGGTTTTACAAACATCTCTGTCCCCTTAAGATTATAACAACTTTGTCTTTTAACAAAATGCATTTGGATATTTAAAGGTAATGTGTTATTCTGAGCCCTATACATAACTGATAAAATATTATAAGCTACCAAATCATGGAACTTCAATAACTTCAGTTGATAAAATAATGTACTAGATGGATGACGGTTATGTTTTCTAGTGATAATTCTTACAGCTTTTTTCTGCAATACAATACAATACAATTATTAACATTTCTTTAGGATTTTTAAAAATGTTTTAATTATGGTTTGCATTCAAATGACTTATATTATTTAGTCAAATCCATTACATATTTACAATAATAATAATAAAAATAAAAATCCATCTGTCCCTACAAGTCATCCTCTTTTCAATGCTGTTTATGAAATAGATGAAGGCAAAAAAGCGCTGGCACAGATGAATGGATAGACTGGTCTAACACAATCTGACCCACTTTAGTATACAATTTAATATGGAGTCGCCCACACAGCAGCTACCCTGCAAGGGTGCAGCACTAAATCTCACTTTGACTCCCCATGATGGATACAGATTTGTCACATCAAAACGTCAGGCCTGATGAATAAGACAGACAATCGGCAAATGGGTGAGCTGTGAGAGACAGGAATAATAATTATAGTATTTATCTTGCTTTGGTGTCACGGCTGCCGGTGCTGCATTGTGAACAGATAAAATGCTGAAATGCCTTTCAATGCATTCCACCAGTTCATCACCTGCACCTCACTTATTAAAGAAAATACTGTACAGCCTGCAGGAGAGATGATGTGTATAATTTACATGGCAGTCTTCAAATACTGAAGGTGAACTGCGGAGGTTTCCATTCATATTTCATATGTGTCACTTGTAACTTTTTCAACCACTGACATCTCTTGAATTTGCTACAATCCATTGTCAGGAGTGTCTTTTTTTTTTTTTTAGAAAGTTCTGCGTTTTTTTCTAGTTTTGCTCTTGTTTTTCAAAACGCACATGCACCGTGCATATTATTTATAGATCTATAATGTGATGAGCAGGACCAGAAGGTGAGTTTCAATCCATTGAGGCCAATGAAAGAAAATGACTCGACTAACAAATATCTGCTAATGCCCAAAAGCAGTAGGCGATGGTGATGCCACTGGAAAAGAAGACCTTGACACCCCAGTTCCCTCCTTATTTGTAAGTAAGTAGTATTTTTATAGTAGTAAAAGTCAAGGACATCTCCATGGAACTTCAGTCTTTGTGTTTACTCTGCTTTAGTATTCACATTTTCTTAAATTTGGAAATCTAACAAGGTTGAGTCAGGTCCTCTGGATGGATTCTTCATTGTTCAAACATTTCGTCTTTTATCCAAAGCACTTCTTCAGTCTGTGGAGCTGCAACAAACTCAGTCTTATAAACATCATATGATCACAGTGGAGCAACCAGTTTGCTTTTGACAGCCAACACTAGTTGTTCACAAGCAAAGAAAGGGAGGACCATCAATCTAGCAATTGATCGTTAGCACCCTGATGGCTGCTTGCTATTCACAGAAAAGAATAATCTGTGTCCAGAGAACTTGACTCAACCTTTCCAGATTAATCTACCTGGACTATTGAGCATGCTTCAGGAATTTAAAAAATGTTTTACACTCCAACCAGACCTGGAAATGTCACCTGCAAAGACGGGTTTCAAGACCCCTCAACCATCAAAATGGCTACTAGTGCTCTATTCCTGGATCGGTCGAAAAAAAGGTAAAGCGTATCTACAAATGTATTACCAGACAAATGCTACAATAAATTTTTGTCATCTTGCTGGAACCAAGTTTGCCCCCTTAAGAAAAAAAAAAAAATCTAGATCCATCCCTGCTACCCTCCGCTGAAATGTGTTTCAGTTTTAAAGGGTACGATCATTAATCAGTTCATGGCCAAATGGCTCTGCGAATAGTTCTGACTGGTATGATGACGCCCAGGTGGACACACTGATTTTCACCTAGTGTGTTAGCTCACTGCTGGAGGAGAAAATGCTGTCACCAACTAACTTTATAGCTTAATCTCACCCCTGCTGTAACAGGCTGTTTGCTGCTGCTGCAGAGGTTTATCTCTAGAAGCCATCTTTTCAGCACTAGTGGTTTACCACAGTCTGTAGGAGTGAAATGCAATGTCCTGTTGCAGCGCTTGCCTGCTGTGTCGCCCCCGGTAGTAGTTAGGTTTGATAACAGTTATTTAGAATAGCCACGCTGCCTTTTCCAATGGAGGCCCAGTCACTCATCTTGTTTTCCACCAGTGATAGGTTAATACACCATAAAAGCATTTGGATGTTCTCCAATAGAACAACAACATGCATGTTGCCAGGTAGGACATGAATTCATTAATTTCATTCATCGAGTGAACGGAGGAAGAAGCAATTACTTGACTTTAGGCAAAAAAACAAACGAAAAGGCCCGATCAGCGATAAAGAAGAGGAATTTAATTCATTTGTGTAACATACAAAACAGTCCGGCGCCGGGGAAAGTTTATGGTCAGACACCGCGCAAGCGTGCGCGGTCGTAAAAAAAAAAACCGCTTTGCGCGTTCGTGCCCTGAGGGGCTGCGCGGGGGCTACGCTTTTGCCTCAGCGTACGTACGTCGTACAGAGGCGTATAGAGAGTACGCTCAGGTATATTTCAGCCTTTAGGCTGATTGGTAACTCTAAATTGTCTCTAGGTGTGAGTGAGAGATTGAATTGGTTGTCTCATTTGTCTCCATGTCCCTGTGATACCATACCATACCATACCATTTTATTTATAAAGCACTTTAAACAGGAACAAGTCCACACCAAAGTGCTGGACAAACAAACACGCAACAGGCAACACAGACAATGAAGTACAACACGAAAAACATAAAAACATTGCAGATCATAAATCAAACGATCCAATACAAATCAGCTGGCATTGAAAGCGATGGAGTAGTAGTGAGTTTTTAACCGGGATTTGAAAACCGAGAGGGAGGGGGCCTGTTTGATGAGCAGCGGTAACTCGTTCCAGAGTCTTGGGCCTGCTACTGTGATGGACAGGAGACCTGTCCAGGGTGAACCCCGCCTCTCGCACAGTGATAGCTGAACATGGGCACCAGTGATCATTGCGACTTGAAAATGAAGAAGATGGTAAAGATGATGGATGGATGGAATAGATTAGTGTGAAAATGGTTTAACAGGAAATGGGTTTACATTTGCATACAATACATTAAAGCTGCTATGTGTAATTTCTGGAACATGCTAGAACTTAGAAAAATTTTGAACAGAGACACGTTTCTGGTCCCTCCCCCTCAGAGCCATATATGGCTCTGCTCCCCCTTGCTCTCGGCTGAACTGCTGTAGCTCCGCCTCCACTGCATGTCCTGTCAGCCGCTGCGATATTCTGTGTTTATATGTTAATAAAACGTTCTAAAAAATAAAATAAAAACATGGAGCGCTGGTCCAGCACACCAGAACACCAGGAAATCTGCAGAGCCTCACGCAGCCACGTAGGACCCGAGTTTAATTTGCTCGTGACAAATTCATTAATTTCCTCTTCATTCATAGAGTCAGTGGAGGAGGAAGCAATCACTTGACCTTTGGCAAAAAAAACAAAAGAAAAGTCCAGATCAGGGATGAAGAAGGGGAATTTAATACATTTGTGTCACATACAAAACAGTCCTCCATCGCTTTGCAATGCTTTGAATGAGAAATGTGCGCGGCCGCTGGGGCTGGGACAGGCGGGGGCGTGGGTTAGGGGCGTGAGAAGCTCTGTTTTTATTGGCTGGTTAACGGCGGGTCACTGTGGGTTTTTAGAAATGCTTTTAGTAGCACCTGGAGAAGCAAGGGGACTATAGTTTTTTTCAGAGATTACTTGTCTAACATCAGTCTGTCAGGAAATAGTGACAGAGGGAAGAAATATGTTTAAAAAATATTGTTAGAAAAGTTACATATAGCAGCTTTAACACAAAAGTTTGTCCAATTGCTATGGACTCATGAACAACTTATTTTGTTGTTCCATCAGTTTAAGATGCCAAATGGACAAACATTACACTCAAAGAAACAAAAAAAAGCTTCAGAAGTCTTGTTTTCAAGGTTAAATAATTTATGTTAATTAAACAGCATTGTCATGAAGAAGTGTGTGTGAAATCAAACCTTTGTTAAACTGGATTACTTAGCGGTAACTCAAACGTCATGTTTTTCTTTGTAAGTTTCCAGTTTCTGAACAAACATGTTCAGATATCTTGATATTCTGTTACAGCTCTCTCCTAGACACATTTATTATCACCTGCTGCTGAAAGGCACAAGAATATGATGTTTGTTGCCCCAAGCCTGTGTGTGTTTGTGTGTTTGACTGCTACCAAATGATGTCTTGAAGCACTGATACGTTTTAATAAAACATTCAGAAAGTATGCAGAAATTGGTTGTATATGTACAACAGATTAACTTTTAAAGTCAGCCTGATTCAATATGACTGCCACAGCCCACTGACCTTAAAAATATAAAGAATTACTATAACACATTGCATTTAACATATTTTAACCTAAGATTTGGTGTGCTAGTAGCTGTGACTGATCACCAACTTATTCTGAGTTCTATCAAATTGTGCACAAATTTCTTATGTGTTTTTGCCATTAGCCATTCATCACAGCCTGTCTTTTAACACATAAACATCAATAATCACTGGATGGGATTTATTTAAATCTTCAGGAAATACTGAGTGGATGTACCACATTAGAGGCCACCTCGGTCAGCTAATTATAAAACACAATCTAAGATTGTTTCAGACTAAAACCCTGCATGTAAAGCTGTGAGGAATCTGCGTTCCTTCCTTCACACTCCACTGAACTGATAATGTTATAAAAGTCAGCAGATAACACTGTCCGACACTGATTCTGTAACAATGTTCCCATGCATTTATGTTTATTTATATGTAACATGTCCTGAATGAATCCTTGCAAGTGAATAAGCTGGTTAAAAAATCTTAACCTCCATTCCTTGATGCATGCTCAATAATCCAGATAGAAAAATCTAAAAAAGCTAAGTCTTGTTCTCTGGACATTCAAAAAAATCAAAACAAAGCAAAAAAATTGTAGAAACGTTTCGTCTTTCGTCCGAAAGACTTCCTCAGTCTGAGATGCTGTATTCAGCTCAGTCTTATAAATAGCACCCTCCCACAGTGGATCAACCAGTTTGCTGATGACAGCCAAAACCAGCTGCTCACATGATCAAGGAGGACCATCAGTCATTGTTAGGCTGATGATCATTTGGTCAAAATTCACAATTTTACAAAGTACTTCCAACCTACAAAGCTCTCAACAACCTAGGTCCATCTTATTTTACAGACCTTATTTTTCCATATTTTCCTAACAGAGCACTTCACTCTCAGATAGTTGCCAAGTCTGCTTAGTATAAGCGACTTTGGGCTTGTTATTTGCTTTAAGTTATTATTATTATTATTTTCTGCAGTCGCTTATACATTTTATGTGCCGCGTGTTGTGGTTTCTTGGGCTTGGTTTGAAAGTAAAGTCGCTTGTTTGGGCTTGTTATTATTTGTTCTTTATTCTTTGTCAAGAGTGACAAGACCACGATAAAATGAGCTCCAATAAGTGGGGGAAATATGGGGGAAAATACAATAGAGAATGGGAGAAAGAGCGCACACTTAAAGCATGATTCAGGATAGAGATTAAAGAAAGTTTTTTGTTGACTTAGCTTACTATGAGTTTGCTGTTTAATTTTTATTTTATTTTTTAATTTGTACGCATCCTTTATGATTGTCTTTTGTTGTCGTTGTCCATTGTTGTCATCACTCTTAGTTTAAAATTCAGGTCTCTCTGGTAAATGAGTCCCAGAGGCTTAATGGGATTAATTTGTATAAATATGCAAAATGTATTTTTATTTTTTAGAGTGGATATGTTCTTCAAAGTCTTTAGCATAATTTTGCTCTTTATATGTAATGCCATAATAAATGTATGTTTATACTGTTTAAAAACGGTCCTTATTTTACACAATGGGGTGGGTTGCCTGTTGGGCTTGTTTTGGGCTTGTTTTCAAAGAGATTTTTTTGTTTGGGGCTTGTTTTCATGGGGTTGGTCGCTTGTTTCTGTCGTGAGATCTGGCAACACTGCTCTCAGACCGCAGGCTATCTCGTGGTCCCTAGAGATCCAAAAGCAGGATGAAAGGAAGATCTTTCAGTTGTCAGGCTCCTCTCTTGTGGAACCAACTTCCAGTTTCTGTCCGTGAGGCTGACACATTGTCCAGTTTGAAGACTGGGATTAAGTTTTCCTTTTTAATAAATCCTATAGTTAGGGTCGGCTTGGTTTCCTGACCTAGCCCTTAGTTATGCTGCTATAGGTTTAGACAACTGGAGGGAAAACTGACCTAATTTCATCAAATAAATACGTAGTTACAAATGAATAGTTTGTATTTGGAATTATTTCCATCTCAACATGTGTTTTTTATATTTCCTCCTAGAGAAAATCCTGCTTGCCTCCATTCTGAATCTGCCATTGTTTGTTTGTTCCTACTTCCCGTCCTCTCAAACCCAGCCGGTCGAAGCAGATGGCCGCTTGTCCTCAGCTTTGTTCTGATGGAGGTTTTTTAAATTATTCATTTCAAATAAAATAAAAAACACAAAAGAACAAAAAAATTACAGAATGATATAGAGAAAAAAAGAACAAATTTAAAATGAAAGGAAGCAGAAGAAGATAATCTTATAATATCTGCCCCTTTAAAAAAACAAAATTCATTCAATCAATTCAAGCTAAAATTATCCATAAACCATATTTATAACTTATAATAATACTGTATAACTAATTTATAGAGATTTAAAATATGTAACATTCACATATGACTTTTCAACAGTCTATTCTTAATCATTTTCTTGAATACAGATATTGACTGTGCAACTTTAAAGGTGCTATATGTAACTTTCTGTAGCGCGCAGCACTTAGAAATATTTTCAACAGGGAAAGCATTCTGCTCCCTCCCCCTCAGAGCCATATATGGCTCTGCCCCCCGTGGTCTGCTGAAATTCAAATTCAAGCTCTGTTTTTATTGGCTGATTCAAATTCAAGCTCTGTTTTTATTGGCTGGTTAACGGCGGGTCACTTTTGCTTTTTAGAAATGCTTATTTACCACCTGGAGAAGCAAGGGGACAATATATATTATTTTATTTTTTTTTTCAGAGATTACCTGTCTAACATCAGTCTGTCAGGAGATAGTGACAGAGTGAAGAAATATGTTAAACATATATTTTTAGAAAAGTTACATATAGCACCTTTAACATCATATTCCAATCCATTCCAGATACCAGTTCCATGTATTAAAGTAAAACGACCCTTTAAACTTGTTCTATATTGTGGTTTAACAAAAATATATGTACCCTTTAAATTATAACAACTTTTCCTCTTTACAAAAAAGCTTTTGAATATATTTTGAAGGTTTCTTCCTCATTAGGGAGTTTTTCCTTTCCACTGTCTCCTTTGTGCTAGCTCAGGATGGGAGACTGCAACAAAGTTAAGACACAAATCGTCTGCTGGCTTATTAGATAAATAACGCTATTAATTGACTTTTTATGTATGCAAATGTTTCTGTTCAGTGCACTGAGATGACTTCTGTTGTGACTTGGCGCTATGTGAATAAACTGAATTGAATTCAACCTGCCGTGAGCGTGGTTCTTTTGAGCAAGCAACGCCAGTGAACGAGATGATTCTTCCAACTGAAAGCCAGGACTATAACCGTCCAGACACTTTTTCTGGACATGTTAGAATCAAATATTATTATTTTTTGCTTTTGTAATTCATGTATCTTTTTCATTTAACGACAGAGTGGGATTCTGTCACTCTTGTTGCTCAACAGACAAAAACTTCCCATGACAAATATAAATTATCCTAATGGTAATTGCATTTGATAATTAAACAGTTATTGGTTTACTTGGCTGGAGCCTGGAGGAATAAGTAAGATTTAGTAGCTTAAATCTAAATAACAAGTGGTGCATTATTCCCCCCAGCAGCATCTTATTAGCCAAGATAAGGGACAAATCAATGGTTGGAAAGTCACCGGATGATCAGTGCTCAGCCATTTATCTCCTCTGGCTCAATTAATTGCACCTCCATCATTAAGCAGATCGATCGGCTTAAAAGAGAGCTTTTCTAGGTGACAACTTTACCAAGGTGCTCCAATTAGCACTCGAAACCCTTGAGTACCTTTTATGTTTGAGGAATTCCCAGGTGTTCTGAATCCCACAAGCATTCTGTAACAGCAAATATTAAAATGTGCTTTCTAAACAAAAAAACTGGGCAAAAAGGCATAGAAATATAGTAAGAGAAGAATAAAAATATGATAAAAAATGTATGATGTGTAGCATGCAATCATGGATTTTGTAGGGTCTAATTAACAGTTTGGCACAAATGGTTTTATTGTTGTATTATTATGTTTTTAATTAGTGTTCTTTTAACAAAAGTCTAGAAATTGCCCAGCCATTGGTCTTTTCAGAATGAGGGTGTTTTAGAAGGTGAATTTTTTTATTTATTTTTGTTTTTTATTCCAGCTCTGGCAACAGTTTATTCTGTGAACCTTATTGCAGCAAACTAGCAAAGGCCTTATGAAGGTGTCTTTGTTCTCCTGCTGCCAGCTCAAACAAACCTCATTAACAATGAGACGAGGGCTGTTTAAGGCCAATACCATCTGTTGGAGGAATTCTTTTGGCTGGAGAGAATTCTTTATGAGTTTAGATGCAAGTCTGGACAACTTGTATGCTGCAGAACAAGAGATCACAGTCACAACATTGCAAAAGTACATGTTATTGACAGTTGCATGAAGAAAACTTGCAGATTCTTGTGCATAACATCTGTAAAATTTAATTCACAAGCACATTTGTACCAATGACAGAAAACAATTTTAATGTTTGTGACCTTTAATAGATGAGTGAATGAGAATTCATTAAGTGCTTCTTTCTCTTGTGTCATGAAAAATCAAAAAGGTCGTTCCAGATGGAACGAACATTCATTTGCATGCAATAACAATTGTGTTTTTACAATGCTGGGTTTGCAGAGTAGTTTGAAATTGTACGGTACTTCTGATGTGGCAAACAGATGTTGAGCTACCACAACCACAGGTGGTCTATGGTAAAAAAAAATCTGCACAACTCCACATCTAAATTAAAACAAAGTTATGTAAAATATAGAAGAAGAAAAAAAGGCCTGGGATTCTTTACCGGCATACATATATGTTTTAATGTTTTAGACAAAGATTATCTTAAGATAAAGTAATATGAAGATGTAGCTATTGTCATCAAAACCAATAATAATAATAATAATAATAAAATTGCTGCACAATCCTGTCTGATATCACCAGATTTCAGAGTACAGTACCATACCATACCATACCATTTTATTTATAAAGCACTTTAAACAGGAACAAGTCCACACCAAAGTGCTGGACAAACAAACACGCAACAGGCAACACAGACAATGAAGTACAACACGAAAAACATAAAAACATTGCAGATCATAAATCAAACGATCCAATACAAATCAGCTGGCATTGAAAGCGATGGAGTAGTAGTGAGTTTTTAACCGGGATTTGAAAACCGAGAGGGAGGGGGCCTGTTTGATGAGCAGCGGTAACTCGTTCCAGAGTCTTGGTCCTGCTACAGAGAACGCCCTGTCACCCCTGCGCTTAAGGCGAGTTTCTGGAACTATTAAGAGTACCTGATCCTCTGACCTCAGAGCACGTGGAGCAGACCTGGGCATTGTAAGGCCCCAGGGCCACATGCGGCCCTTTGGTTGACTCTGACCGGCCCCCGTAAGGGGAGTTACAACAAAAACATAGTTTCTAATTTTACCTCATTTGTGGAGTGCATTGCTTTAATTTTGATGTCTTTTTAAAATTCACGTACAAAATGATGCAATATGTAAATCAAGACATGCGCAATGTGCATGATTGAATTGTTGTCAAGTCACAAGACAACGTTAGCCCTCAAAAATTTCCACTCATGCTTTTTATTTTGTTGATTAATCATAACTAATACTTTTACCAGTTTGTCTAAACAATGATATTTACTGCTTTTAATAAAGAAATACTATTAATATGCAGTATTGAATTATGTCATTTCGCCCGGCCCGGCCCCCCACAATATTTTCTATTTCTCATGTGGCCCCATGGAAAAAATAATTGCCCACCCCTGACGTGGAGGGACATATGGGTGTATCAGATCCGAGAGATAGGCGGGGGCGAGACTGTTCAGCGATTTGTAGACATACATGAGAATTTTGAATTGGATTCGAAGATGAACCGGTAGCCAGTGAAGGGAGGCCAAGACTGGTGTAATGTGCTCTCTTTTGCGTGTGCTGGTTAAAAATCGGGCAGCTGCGTTCTGAACCAGTTGTAATCGTGCAATGGTGGCTTGACTGACGCCAAGCAGAAGGGAATTGCAGTAATCCAGCCTAGATGTAATGAATGCGTGAATCACTGTCTCCAGGTTGTTTTTTGATAATATGGGCTTCAGCTTAGACAGACGCCTCAGCTGGAAAAAACAGGATTTGACGATCATGTTTACATGACTGTTGAGTTTCATGGAAGGATCCATTATCACTCCCAGATTTGTGACTTTTTGTTTTTCGGACAGGGGTAGAGCAGACAGGTCAATGCAGTGGTTTGAGGTTGTGTCATTGGGAAGGAACAATATGGCTTCAGACTTCTTATCATTGAAGCTTAAGAAATTTAAAGCCATCCAGTCCCTGATGTCAGCCAGGCAGTCGAGCAGAGGTTGAATAGAGCCTGTACCATTTTGTCTTAGGGGGAAGTAAATTTGACAGTCATCAGCGTAGAAGTGGAAGGGTATATTGTGTTTCCGGAAAATAGCACCGAGTGGCAGCAGGTATAAGGAGAACAAGAGAGGACCCAGGATGGACCCCTGCGGAACCCCCCATTTAAGAGCCGCCACTGCAGAAGTAAAATCATTGATGGACACACAAAAAGACCTGTCAGAGAGGTAGGATCTGAACCAGTTTAGGGCTGATCCTGAGATGCCCACCCACTGCTCCAACCTAGCAATGAGGATCTCATGGTCGATGGTGTCGAAAGCGGATGTGAGGTCCAATAGGACAAGCAGCACAGAGTCACCAGTATCTGTGGATAGGAAGATGTCGTTAAAAACCTTCAGTAGGGCAGTCTCAGTGCTGTGGAGGGATTTGAAGCCAGACTGGAATAGCTCGGGGATAGCGTGATCCTCCAGGAAGCACTTTAGTTGGGACTCAACTATTTTCTCTAGAAGTTTAGAAACAAATGGGAGTCTGGAGACAGGCCTGAAGTTGGATAATACTGACGGGTCGAGGTTTGGTTTTTTCAGGAGGGGTTGAACAGCAGCATGTTTTAATGATTTTGGCACCACACCCGAGGATAGACTGCTATTTACAATCGAGAGAATGGAGGGACCTAGAGTGTGAAAAACCTCCTTTAGTAGCCAAGGGGGGACCACATCGAAGGGGGAGCCAGATGGTTTCAGGCTGCACAGTATGTGTATTATCCACTTCCACATTAAACGTTAGCTTAATGTCTGTCAAACTAAGTAATGGACATTTTTGTGTTGGTCAGTTTTGATTACTTATGGCTTCAGTGAGCTGTTAAAATTGGGTTGACCCCAGAAGTTTATCACTTGCATATGTGCTTCTAATAATTTAATTCTAAACATTTTCATTAAAAGTGGATCATGGCATTTTCAGGGGTCACCACAGCGAGTCGTCCTCCTCCAGCTCACTCTGCCCTCTGCCTCCTCTGTCCTCACCTCAGCTACCTCCATGTCCTCTAATTTAACCTTCTTCTGTATCCTTTTCCTGGCAGCTGCATTTCAAACATCCTTCTACCAATATACACACTGTCCCTCCTCTGATCATGTCCAAACCATCTCAGTGTGTCCTCTAACTTTATCTCCCAGTTGTTCAACCTGTGCTTCACCTCTGATGATCTCATTCCTAATCGTTTCCATCCTTGTCACACCTAAAGGATGTGCCAAGGATTAAGAATCTGTTGGAATCCTGGCAAAAACCAATGCAGACATGTTCCTGTCTTTGATTTTTTACATCTGCCTTATAATCTGTCTGCTTTACTACTTTTACATATTTGTTTTAACTTGTTAAAAAACAATCTGTATTTCTCTCTTATGGTTGTCTATTGTTGATTGTCCAAGGAAAATCTACTGTTGCTGTTGTCATCATTATGTGTTTGTAGACAGGTCTCTCTTGTAAATGAGTCCTCGAGGCTCAATGGGATTAACCTGCCTAAATAAAAGTTGAATGAAAAAAAAAAAGTGAACCTCGTCAAAAGGGGTTTATGGCATATTTTAGTAAAAGACACACAAACACAATGACACAAGTGTGGAAACATTATCTTTCACCTTTGTCTTTTGACAGCGATGTAAACATTTACTTATAAATCTTCTAAACTGCATTGAAGACAAGAGAACAAAAGCAAGGTGCAAATAGCATCCTCAGCCCTTCCTAAATGTGTGTATTTTCATCTATATTTGCTAATGTTTCTACCACCTGCACATCACCAGACAGTCTGTTTCAAGCCCAGTTCCCTTATTTGGATTATTTTACCTTATCTGTATTAAAGATAAGCTAACCCTATCCCTAGTTTTCAGCATAAAAATGCATTGCACATCTTAAACTAAAGGCCAAGCATCTCTTGAAGAAATGCATATTGCTCATCATCTTTCATGTCAGAGGTTTGCACTCAGATCCTCTTATCATAAGGGGACATAGTGGTAGCACAAGTTGTAGCTTCAGTTGGTTCTGGAGAAGAAAGAGTAAAGGTAATGAGCAAAGCTCTTGATTTGCTGGCCTGTCTATGTTCAGAGTCAGAGAGTCTTTATTGTAATTTGCACCGCATGTGGCACATGTGATGAAACGAGATTATGTACACAGGGTCCCAGTTACATTCAACAATAAAAAGTAAGAGAAAAACAGTAATAAGATCTAAGATATGAACTAAGAAAAACATCAAAAAATACACTAAGCACTAATGTAATAGAAAAACATCATTACAAACAGCAGCACGAACATGAGTCTGTATGAGCAGATGGTCACAGATGAACACAGCAACAAGAAAACAGATCAGCATCAGCATGATGTGATATTTTGCAGTGATTATTCTTATTATTTATTTATTCATGAGTCTAACAGCCTCAGGGTAGAAGCTGTTCCTCAGTCTAGTGGTTCTACATTTGATGCTCCTCAACCTCCGTCCTGAGGGGAGTGGGGCAAAGAGTGTGTGTGCTGGGTGAGTGGGGTCTTTCATGATGCAGGTGGCTCTTTTCCTGCATCTGGAGGTGTAAATGTCTGTGATGGTGGGGAGACTGACTCCAACATCTTCTGTGCAGCCTTCACCACTCTCTGTAGAGCTTTTCTTTCTGCAGCTGTGCAGCCTCCATGCCACACGTTGATGCTGGAGCACAGGATGCTCTCCACTGCACACCTGTAGAAGGAGGTGAGGACTGGGCTGCTCAGACCAGCTCGTCTCAGCCGTCTGAGGAAGTAGAGTCTCTGATGACCTTTCTTGATCAGGCTGGTGGTGTTGTTGCTCCAGCTGAGGTTATCATTCATGTGTACACCCAAGTACTTGTAGCTGGAGACCACTTCCACCGCAGATCCTCTTA
Organism: Garcialebias charrua; assembly: GCA_038048925.1. Lineage (NCBI taxonomy): Eukaryota > Metazoa > Chordata > Actinopteri > Cyprinodontiformes > Rivulidae > Garcialebias > Garcialebias charrua. The sequence goes on from JBBPBX010011876.1 coordinate 23,263, forward strand.
TGTTCAGTGGGGTGTGGGTGTGTTTGTTCCTTCTGAAGTCCACAATCATCTCCTTTGTCTTCTTCACATTCATGTGAAGGTTATTCTCTTTGCACCAGCTCTCCAGGTGTTCCACCTCCTGCCTGTAGCTGGACTCATCATTGTTTGTGATGCATCCCACCACAGCTGTATCATCTGCAAACTTTACAATATGACAACCTGGATGGGTGGCTGCACAATCATATGTGAGCAGAGTGAACAGGAGAGGGCTCAACACACATCCTTGAGGAGAGCCAGTGCTGAGGGTTATGGTGGAGGAGGAGAAGTTGTGGATCCTCACTGACTGTGGTCTGTTTGTTAAAAAGTCTAGTACCCAGTTACAAATGGAGGGGCTTAGTCCAAGTGTGAATAGTTTGTCCATCAGAGTTTGGGGGATCATGGTGTTGAAGGCAGATGTGAAGTCCACAAAGAGCATACGCATGAGTCCTTCTGTTCCAGGTGGGTGAGAGCAGTGTGGACCACAGAGGAGATGGCGTCCTCTGTTGATCGGTTCTCATGGTAAGCATACTGATGAGGGTCCTCGTTGATGTTGATGGATGTTTTGATGAGTCATGACCAGTTTTTCAAAGCATTTTGCAACTATCGGGGTGAGAGCCACTGGCCGATAGTCATTCAGACCAGTCACTGTGGAGCTTTTTGGGACTGGGATGATGGTGGCGGTCTTCAGGCAGGTGGTAACTGTCTCCAGGGCAAGTGAGGTGTTAAAAATGTCGGTCAGCACATCGCAAAGCTGATCGGCACATTCTTTCAACACTTTCCCGTGTATGTCCGGTGGCTTTGTGAGGGTTGATCCTCCTGAGACTGCTCCTCACTTCTGCTGCAGTCATGCTGAGATGCTCTTCATTTGGTGGTGAGGTGAGTCTGGTGCTGGGTGGTCTGTTTGGGTCCTCAAAGCGTGCATAAAACTTGATGAGGGCATCAGGCAGAGATGGATCTTTGGGGCATTGTTCACTCCTTCCTTTATAGTCTGTTACTTAATACCCCTCCACATGCTCCATGGGTCTTGTGAGGTGAACTGACCCTCAATCCTCTGTTTATATTTGGCTTTGGCTCTCTTAATGTCAGCAACCAGCTCTATCCTTGTCTTCCTCAGTTTTTCTGAGTCTCCAGACTTGAAGGCAGTGTTCCTGGCTGCCAGCAGGGTGCAAACTTCTGCATTCAACTAAGGTTTTGTGTTTGGGTAGATTTTATCATATTATAACATATAACATATAACTTATAACATATAACGTTCCAACCCTCACCTATGGTTATGGGGTATTTAACATGACAAAAAGAATGAGATCTTAGATACAAGCATCTTTTGTATGATGGTTTGTCTTGGTGAGGAGCTCTGTCATCCAGGGTGAGTTTGAAATAGATCTGCTGCATCTTCACATTGAAAAAGCAAGTTAAGGTGGTTCAGGTATCTAATTAGGATGGACACCTCATAGACAACTCAGTTTGGAGGTTTTCTGGGCATATCTCATTGGGAAGAAACCCTAGGGCCAAACCAAACCTCAGTGGGGGGATTAATAATATTTATTGTCGAGATAAAACCGTTGGTAAGGCTTTCCAGCTTTTGCAGTCCGCCTTTGACATCATCCAGTCAGAGTGGTTCCTTCTCAAACTTATCTTAAATGCCGATAAAACCAAATAGATGATTTTTTCAAACAGGAAGTCAGTCCCAGCAGTTCTTCCTCTGATTTTATCCTCAAATCAGAGTCTGTCAGAGATTCTTTATTGTCATCCAAACCACATGTGGTACATGTGATGGAACAAGATTATGTACACGGTCCCAGTTACATCCAACAATAAAATGTAAAAGCAGAACAGTAATAACATCTAAGATAACTAAGAAAAACATCAACTAAATACACTAAGCATAAAAACATTATTTCGAACAGCAGCATGAACATGAGTCTGTGTGAGTAGATGAGCATGAATGGACACAGCAACATGAAACAGATCAGCAGCAACATGATGTATTTTTTTTTTTTTTACATTTATTATCCTGGTTAGAGATTCATGAGTCCAACAGCCTCAGGTTAGAAGCTGTTCCTCAGTATAGTGGTTCTACACTTAATGCTCCTCAACCTCCTTCCTGAGGGGAGCGGGGCAAAAAGTGTGTGCTGGGTAAGTGGGGTCCTTCTTGATGCAGGTGAATCTCTTCCTGCATCTGGAGGTGTAAATGTCTGTGATGGTGGGGAGACCGACTCCAACATCTTCTGTGCAGCCTTCACCACTCTCTGCAGAGCTTTTCTTTCTGCAGCTTCCATGGTGTCCCTATTAAGTTTGTTGATTTCTATAAATATTTGGGTATCCTGGTCAACTCGCATCTCTCTTTTAAGCTTCACGTGGAAAACCTAGTAAAGAAACTGAAAGTTAAACTGGGTTTCTTTTTCAGAAACAGATCCTGTCTAACACTGAATGTTAGGAAACGCCTTGTATCTGTGACTTTCCTTCCCTCCATTGATTATGGTGACATTATCTACATGAACACTCCTAAAGCACCCTGCAGATGTTGGATGCTGTCTATCATGGTGCACTAAGATTCCTAACTGGCTGCTATGTACTTAATACCCCTCCACATGTTTTAACCTGTATTCACCGGTTAACTGGTCACCATTAACTTCACACAGCCTCTCTCTTGCACATTTCATCTTTAAATCACTTCTTGGTCTGCTGTCTTCATACATCTCCTCCTACATGTCTCTGTGCAAGTGCAGCTACAGTGTGCACTCTCAGGACATGATTACCTGCAGTGTTCCCTCAGTGAAGACTGAACTAGACAAAAGGGCCTTCTCCTACTCCGCTCCTGTTTCCTGGAATATCTTGCAAAAAGATCTGAAGCTCTCCACCTTGACCTCTCTAAGTGGCTTCAAACATCTGCTAAGTTCCTGGCAAAAACCAATGCAGACATGTTCCTGTTTTTATTTTTCTACACCACCTCGTAATCGAGCTGTTTTTTTATTTATTTATTTATTTATTTTCGCTACTGTTCCTCTTGATTGCCCCTTTGGTTGCTGTTTTGTTTTCTTATTTGTTAAAAAACAAGTGAAATTTAAAATTCTATGCCTATTTTATGACTATATTGTTGTCATTATCCACTGTTGTCATCACGCTTTGTTAAAGAAATCCGGTCTCATGAGTCCCCAAGGCTCAATGGGATTAACCTGTATAAATAAATGTTGAATAAACGAACGAATATCCTCTCTGTCCTAGGAAAGCCTCGGAAACCACCAGAGGAAGCGTCTTTTATTTTTTATTTCTTGCTGGGGAAAAGTACGACTGGGTATTTTTCCTGGACTTTTTGTCTCCACGTCCTGACTATAGATAGATGGTCGAAGACGGCTGGATACAGTTTCCTTAGCTGTGGTGTACATGTATGATTAGTTTCCAAGAATTTCAACTTAATCCATCCTGTGGTTCATGAGATGTGTGGACAAAATACCATGATAGTCAAGTTTTAGAAGAAATAAAAAACTCGAGAGATGATGAACTGTAAAAAAAGACTTCTTACATCTTTCAGCATCAATTGAAGAGGAGTCATTGTATATCACATCAAAGGGAAGAAGAAACATCCAACCTTGACATCCAGAACAATCCCTCAAATCGCTGTCACAAGGACATGCATTATGTCTTTTTCACTCTAACAAATTCTACTGTTCTATCTAATGTGAACATGCTGAATGCGTTCTGCGCAGTAGGTTGTTGTTCATCGACTCAGTAAGTGAAACTGTCAAAGGAGGATTGTGGAAGGAGAAGGTCAATAATGTGGAGTGTTAATATTCAGCCTTGGCTTTACAGCTTTGAAAGGATTATAAGCAAGTTTCATCACATGAAAGTAGTGCTTCCTGGAGGGTTGGCATCTTTGAAATATAAAGATGTGATCTGCATTCCACCTGAGCAGCACAATAAAGCGTGTAGAAGAGGGAGAAAGGATATATGCAAAGGAGCTACAGTATAATGCAAAGGGAGGTTGGCAAGAATAAAAAACACATAGAAGAGGGTAATGGGAACTATTTTAAAGCAAAAAATTATAAAATAGAACTATTCAGAATACACAAAAATGTGCAAGAAAGAAATAAAGAGGGCAAACTTTCAGTTGTACAATAAATGCTAAAAGTCAAAATGGTTCTACAGGGAAGAGGTAAGGTTTAAGAAAGAAAATACAAGGACAAAAAACCAGTTCCAATTCATTTTATTATTTCTGATAGATTTTATTTTGCTTTCTTGCGGTCACCATGCAAGCACTTGTTCCAAATTACACTGGGATGAATGAATACAAGTGCATAAAAAAAGAATATAATGAAAAGGTACTATTTCTATTTGTCAGTCTATTCAGAAAGTGAAACTCACTCACATATTACCAGTGTTGGGGTAGTTACCCAAAATAAGTAATTAGTTACACATTACTAGTTACTTTTAAAAAAAGTAACATATTACACTACTATAGTTACTCAGTTCTGAAAGTAACTTAGTTACATTACTTTCGGATTACTCTAATACCTGAGATTTAACCTGTATTAATTTTTATCTTTCAATAATGATATTAGAGATCTTTTTGACACTCATTTTTGATGAAAAAGTAAAACAGCAGTGCTACATAACAAGCACAATGCATATGTAAACGTGCCATTCAAAAGGTATGACAATATCAAAATGTAAAACTTCTGTTTTAAAAAAATAAAACAAAATAAAACATCTGAAATGTTTGTTTACAAGTTTGTTTACCTCAGCCTTTGTAGTGGTTGCCTGGCGGTGAAATTCAAGCCGAGCCTGCTTAAACGGTGGCGGCATCAAACTTGCACCATCCCTCTGCGGCTCTTTAGCAACTAGCTTAGCATTAGCGTGTTGTCTTTGTAAATGCTTGTAAAGATTTGACGTCGAGTTCGCAGCAGTAGACAGTGTCTTGTTGTGGCCCAGACATAGCTTGCACACTACTGTAATGTTCTTGTCCTTTCTCGTGACAAAAGAAAAATAATATGAATACTTCCATCCATAAAATGACATCGCCGTATGTCTATGTACCTTTATATGTCTATGTACGTTGACGTATGACGTTCCGACGTCATCGCGTACGTCTTTGTTTTCCCCACGTGACAGTCTGCTCCATAGATATCTATATATAATGTCTATGGTCTGCTCCGTCGTCCTCGTCCCACAACTATTCTCCGAAAGGTAAATAAAATAAATAAATAAAACTATTCTCCGAAAGGTCCTGATTGTAACGCAAGTAACGAATGTAAGGTTTTGTTAGTAACTGTAATATATTACAGGCATTTTCAAAGTAGTGCGTTACACTACTACGTTACTGAAAAATGTAATGTCATTACTGTAACGCGTTACTAAGTAACGCGTTACACCCAACATTGCATATTACATAGATTATTTACAGATAAGAGTGAAATATTTTTTCTTTATTTCTTGTAGGTTTGTTGATTATGACTTACAGATAATAATAAAATTCAGTGTCTTTAAATTTTAGAATGTAACATAGCCGGCTTCTGGTACCTTTAGTAGCGTGGGCAGGTGCTGCTGGAAAATGAATCAGCATCTCCAAAAAGCTCATCCGCTGAAGGAAGCTTGAAGAGCTCTAAAATGTCCTGCTAGATGCTGTGTTGACTGAGGACTTCAGAAAACCCAGTGGACCAACACCAGCAGAGGACATGGACCCAAACCATCACTGACTGTGGACTTCATCCAATAGATTCTGTGTTCTCCACTCTTCTTCCAGACACTGGGACCTTGATTTATAAATGACATCAACATTTACTTTCATGTGAAAAGAGGACATCGGACCACTGAGCCACAGTCCAGATCTTTTTCCCCTCAGCAGGTAAGATGCTTCTGACGTTGTCTCTGGTTCAAGACTGGCTGGACTTGACGAATGAGACATTTGTAGCTCATGTCCAGGAGTTAATCATCTGATCAGGGTGTAACACAAAGTTTTCAATAATATTGAACCTCTTCGCAATATTCTTTGTCTGAGACACTGAATTTGTTTTTTCATTATTTATTAAACCATAATCATCAAAGTTACAAGAATTAAAGTCTTAATTTTACAGGTTCCCTTTTTGTTTTATTTCTTTCCTCAGTGTTTCTTTTCTCAACTCTTCTTCTAGTTTACATCTTAAAGCAAAGTCAATGCGAAGCAATGTTCTTGCTTATGTGTGCATTTATTTTTTATGTATCAGTACTGTTAGTAAAATATCTCAGGGAAATGTGGTTAAATTTGAATGAAACTACAGTCACTGGGTGCACATCTACAACAGACTGACATTTGGAGTCAACTCAATTTTTGTAGCTCAACATACCTGATCTACTTTTGCCAACCAAAAATTGGTTATAACGTAATCAAAAGTAAAGTTGTTGACGTAGGCTAAAGTTTTTGTGATAGTAGCTGCTAGCACCCAATGCCACTTTAATTGGTGATATATGACTTATCTTGGTGCTGATTATCCGTGTTGATGCTCTCTTGCCTTTAAACTGTTGTATTCATAACCATCTCCTCACTACAGACTAATGTTTGGGCTGCTGTTTATTATACTATTTAATATACAGTTTAATACACCTTTTAATATACTGTACTATTTTACATTATTGGTGTTTTTGCCTATATCTTAGCTCCTTGTAAAGCACATATGTCAAAGTGAAGGCCTGCGGGCCAGATCCAGACAGCAAATTAATTATTTATGGCCCCCTGGATGATATTTAATTTTCATTCATTCATTCAACCTTTATTTAGTCAGGTAAATCTTTTGAACCTCATGGGCTCATTTACGAAAGCGACCTGCTAAAACTAAAGAACAATGAACAGTAATGGTAGAATTTCCTTAAACAATAAACAATCAAACAATAAACAATAGAAAACAAGAGAGAAAAAAAAAATATATATATATATACACATATATATATATATATATATATACTATATACTATATATATATTAGAACCGTCACACAGGCCACAGCCGCCCGCTGGTGTTTTGCACGCACCAACACTACATTCCCCACAATGCAATGTAGGGATGGGGCCAATCCGATCCGGAGTCGTGTCTCATGAACTCAGAGTAATAAGACCTGCCTCACATCGCATTCAGGAAATCCATTTCATAGTTTGCAGCCAGCTACAGTGTGCAGACTGAGTGAGTAGCACTTTAGCTAACAGCTAGCCGACTTTTCATCATAACATGTCCGCTGTGTGGAAGTATTTTACACTAAACACTGCAAGACAGCAACGTGCAATATACCTGTCAAGTTTTGGATTTAAAAATAAGGGACATTTTCTGCCGGGTACTCTGAGCCATCCCACTACCCAACCAAAGTCCAGGACCCCTTACATTTTAAGACAGGTAGTTATTTTAGATTTCTTGTAAACCTATCAGCCACAAACCAGTTATGTTTGTGTGTCTAACATTCAAACCTATTTTGTGAAAAGGATTAGTTGCTATAATTTAAAGGGAATGGAAATGTTTGTTGAACCTAAGTTTAGAACCAGTTTAAAGGGTAGGTCTAATAAGAGGAATTGATCTTTGGAATGGACTAGAGGACATGTAAAAAATGTGAAGTCCATACTATTATTTAAGAAAATTATTAAAACTATTTTGTTGAAGAGTTACATTTAAGTTGATTCTAATTTAACAAATTATATTAGATATTTTGACGTGACTGTATATCTCTGATGAGACTGTATTATTTTGTATTACAAGTAAGAATATTTATGTTTGAATTGATTGTTTGATAAGGAGCAGATATGATAAGAAATGTTTTCTTCTTCTGCTTCCTTTCATTTTATGTTTTGTTTAATTTTTCTTTTAAAAAAATTGTCATTGTTTTTAATATGAAATGAATAAAATTATACAATACAATACAATACAATGTGATCACAATCTGATAGGCCTACCTTTGTGCTTGACGGATTTTTCATGCTGACGGACATCGTTCCTTCCCCCATGAGAGACACTAAAGTCGCAGTTAAAAATCTTACAAAACGCGTAATTGTGCCCCACCCTACTCTTCTTTAGGAAAGTAAATTCGCTGTCCCATCTTTCAAAATATTTACACAAAGTCTTATTCATTCAACCTTTATTTAGTCAGGTAAATCTCATTGAGCCTCGAGGGCTCATTTAGAGGGCTTAACTTTTTTGGCAGGGACGCCTTCTCTCTCGTTACATTCATCCATTTCTGATGTGTTTTTCCGGGTTCAGCTGCCGGCACTAACATCGCGAGAACTGCCACCGAGGCTACTGCAGGTGGCAGTTCTCGCAAGTGACATAATTCAGAGGCACTGGAATATTTTTTTTAAATAATATTATAATACGGGAAATTTCCAAGAAAATAATAATTCGGGATGATGACGGGAAAGAGGGGTAAAATACGTTAGTTTCCCGGCCAAAACGGGAGACTTGACAGATATGGTGCAATATCTGCAGAGCCATAGCGCCACATTAAACCGAGGTCTAGTTAGTTTTACGTTGGACATTCGAGCTATGGGGCTTCAGCGGGATGCCACTCTCGCTGAACCGAAACAGGGAGACCGACTGTGGCCAGCTGCGTCCAGTCCGACCCGCTGTCTGACCGTCTCGTAGGAGGGACAGGCTGAGAGCGGCTGACCGAAATCAGAGCGCCCGCCCCGGATTGAACAAGAAAAACACACAGCTGAAGCCACGGAGCTCAAATGTTCACCGAGAAGTTGCTAAACTTCATCATAATTAATGACCAACAGCTATCAGCTGTAGAAAATGAAGGATTTCACAGCTTGATACTTGCAGCCAACAGTAAACAATCATAAAAAAGCATATTAATTAAAAATCACAAGAAAACTGTATAAAAAAAAAAAACATAAACAGCTACATTATAAAACAATGTAAAATACTAAAAGCAGGAACATGTCTGTGTTGATTTATGCCAAGAACTTAGCAGATGTAAAGCTATTTAATATTTTATTTAATTCATTTATTCATTCATTTAAAAAGACGAAATAAAACAAATTCATCAAAAAGAAAACATTGAATGAAAAGAGTGCAGAAAGAAGAAAAAAATTCTTATATCACCCCCACATTGAACCAGTCCGGCCCTTGTCTTGTAGCAAATTTGTGTTTTTGGCCCTCGGTGTATTTGACATTGACACCCCTGAAGTGTTTCTTTTTATACTTTACAGTATATGTTTGCTAATTTTGAATATAACTGGGACCTTGACTACACATTTTCGTTCCACCTCATGTACCACATGTGATGCGAATGACAATAAAGAACGTTGAACCTTGATAGTCCTCAACACATTGTTTGAGCACACAAGATGTACCGGTAGCTACAGTGTTCATTGTCAATAAAATATCTGTTGTGAAATTTGGCGGGCGATATGCATCCCTTCAAGTAATGCTAGGCCGTTAATCTTTTATTTTCACAGCCTCCTTCTTACTTCTTATCGTGCTGATAAAAGCTTCTTTCTTGCTCCCAGTCAGCTTCAGTGCCATGAAAACACTGATAATGTTCTGACGTTCCCTGCATTTGCAATTAACCAGCCCGATGTCTCCATTCCCTCACTTCTCCTTTTGTTCTGTCACCCTAAAACACCTTGTGCAACTGCCATTATGAACAATCTTCTGAACCTAACACACACACACACACACACAAAAAAACAGATTTACTCATTTACCTTGTGTTGTGCTTTTTAGTGTTTCTGTCTGTCCCCGGTCAGGCGTGGGCAGTTTAGCTAAACTGATATCTAAAAGTCAAAGCATTTCCGTAAAGAGAAAATGTTTGCAGTGAGTGACTGAGCCTAAAAGGATGAACTGTCACAGCTGTTGAGGTCCTTTCTGGCTTTACACGAGTAACGTGTCCACAAATAGCTTATTCGCTGTCTCAAATTAAAGCACACAGTCACTTAATAGGAGTACAGGAAGGGAGGCGGAGCCTAACATGATTTATGAGAAGATGAAAAGTGATTGGATGTGAAGTTCTGAATTAGAGGGAAGCAGTCCTGTGTCAGACTCTATGAAGGTGACTGACTGGACTGGTGAGTGGCCCACTCTCAGTGGACCGAACCTCATCCAGAAGCTGTCTGTCAAATTACTGTGATACAGTAGGTAGGCCCCTTCCCTGACAGTAAGGCTGGGGAGGAATCTTGCCAGTTTTTTTATTGTGGCATGGCATTCATATCTGTAAATGTCCTCTTCTGTTTTTTTGCATTGAATCACAGAATCTGTTCAACAGCACGGCTTTACAATCATCCAAACACAAATTACCACTTACTTACTTCTAACAACAACAACTAAACTGTACTGATCTGTTTCTTGTTGCTGCGTTCATCTGTGACCATCTGCTCATGTTCGTGCTGCTGTTTATAATGATGTTTTTCTACTACATTAGGGCTTAGTGTATTACTAGCTGATGTGATGTCTCTCTTAGTTAATCCTAGATGTTATTATTGTATTTCTCTTGCATTTGTTGTTGGATGTAACTGGGACCCTGTGTACATAATCTCGTTTTCAACACATGTACTACATGCGGTGCAAATGACAATAAATTCTCTCTGACTCTGACTCTGACTAAAGGTAAGGGCGTGCATTGTATAAAATAAAATCACTTCAAATTTTATTTGCAAAGCCTGGAAGTTAATAGAACCAAGAAGATGACAATTTAGGTGTACCTCCCATTTCTAGGCATAAAATTGTAAAAAAATTAATAAATTTAGTCATGGGACTCTTTTTTTTAATTACATTTGGGCATAGTGGAAGAGCCAAACATCGATATTGTGCTGCAACGTTCAGCTGAACTGGTAAAACCAAAAGAAAGACGCAAGCAGCAGAGAATAGATGAGTAACCAGACTGATCCGATGGGATAATCTTGAAAATACATGGACAGAAAATATATTGAGAGAGAAAACGGTAGGTGACAGAGAACAAACATGAGCAAAGGAACAAAAAAATCTGGCTCTGCAAAATAAAACAGGATGTCGTTGACAAAAAGAACACAAGAACAAAGCAACAACTGAATGAACTAAAGCAAGTCAACATTTATAATGATCAGAATTTTATTTAATCTGAGGATCAAATAAAACTTTACAACAGTTTAAAGAGGAACTTACCTCACAATTAACTTTTTTTAGCTGATAAACTCCCTAGAATGTGTCTAAAATGTTGTATAGCACTATGTCTGTGTTAATTTTCATATATTTGTGCGTATCAGTTATATATCGGCAATATTTGGTCTAAAAACGTGTTTTCACTAATCCTATGGGTTGAACTGTAGTATTGCACCCTGATTTTCTTATTGGTCAAGGACTGTTCACTCTGACGTGTCTTGTTAACTCTGACGTCACGAAAGTGGTTCAAGCAGAGCCAATCCCCTGCAGAGATGAGAAGGTCCTCGCTGCAGTTCATACCTTATATGGAAGTGCTACATTGCACTCCAGAAAACAACTGCAACAAAGCATAGTATAGTTTTTGGAATGGCACTAGTTATTTGTATATTTTAACTTATTTATTTTAAGAATACTTTTCACTTCATCAAAATATATTAATTGAACTCCAGCATTCTAAAACTATTTGGTTGTATTTATTTTTTTATTGTGCGATGGACAAATGATGCATTAATGCCAAGATGGGGTAGAGGCGGACGAGCAGGTTTGGGATCCGAAAGACCAAGGTTCGATCCCCGGTCACGGAATGCCTTGTGGTGTTATTTTCATTTTTTTAAGCCTTTTGTTTTGGATAGATCGGGTGAGAATAGATAAATACATCTACATGATAATTCTTTGTTGTTGCTTGTTGTAAGTTGTTTGCTAGAGTTTCAGTTTGTTTTAGTTTGTTGTTAGAGGGGGCGTGAACACAGCATAACCCCCCAACTCCTCCCCTCCTCGTCTCTCGACACACCCATTTTGATGCATTTTTTGAATCTGGTATGGGGCGGAGCTATCTTTTGATGGTGAGGTAAGTTCCTCTTTAAAGTCAAAGTCAACTTTATTGTCAGAACTGCAATATGTACAGGACATACACAGGATTGAAATTGCGTTTCTCTCAGTCCCTCGGTGCAACAGTAACCATTTAAACACTAAAACACTAAAACATTTAATAAACATAAGCATAAAATAGTAAAAGTGTAACACTGTCCTGAGTTTTTGCATAGTAGTATAAAAGTATGAAAATTTACACCAACACTAAAACACTAAACATTTAATGAACATAAGCATAAAATGAAATAATAAAAGTGTAATACTGTCCTGAGTTTTTGCATAGTAGTATAAAAAAGTATAAAAAGTATATCTATAAAATAAACTGAAGGTTCTAGCATTGACATTTGCAAAGAGTGGCAAAGCAGCATATGAGTTAATGTACACAGTATATGTATGAGGTAGTTGATGTTGGTATAGAGGCAAAAGTGGCATATGCAGTAAGGCACATTGGGCATCCTTAAATAAGGCTGGTCAGAGAATACTGTATATGTATCAGCAGTAGTGTAGATATAAAAGTAGTGTAAATGTAAACAGTAGTAATAAATGTAAACAGTAGTAATAAATGTAAACAGTATTAATAAATGTAAACAGTGAATGTAAACAGTAGTATGTAAACAGTGAATGTAAACAGTAGTATGACTATAGGCAGTGATGTAATACAAACATTAGTGCAAATATGAGAGTAGTGCAAACTGAATGAGCACATGACCGAGAGTTTAGTGAATAACCCGTTTGATGACACAGAGTCCAGTGTTAAAATCTTTGTGTTGTGTGGTAATGTGTGAGAAAGTTTTTAGTGTTAAGGCAGTTCAAATGGGAGGGGAGGCAGAGCAGGCAGAGTGTTTAGCATCCTGACTGCCTGATGAACAGAGCTGACTCTCAGTCTACTGGTACGAGCCTGGAGAGGTGTGTGTTGGGGTAGTTACCCAAAATAAGTAATTAGTTACACATTACAAGTTACTTTTTAAAAAAGTAACATATTACACTACTTAGTTACTCAGTTCTGAAAGTAACTTAGTTACATTACTTTCGGATTACTCTAAGACCTGAGATTTAACCTGTATTAATTTTTGGATTTTTCTTATCCGTTTGCAGGCAATAGCAGCCTTTTCTCTTTTAAAGTTGGCTGGGTTGATCCAATGTGCTGTCATGCCCAAAAAACTTTTGTTATGACAGGTCCAAATATCTGCAGTAGTTGACACATACTCAAAGCCCTCAAACGTTTTTTTCAGTTCATTTTCCATCTTCACATAACACTGGTGTAAAGGATTATGAGGAGGTCAATATTAATACTGACCTCTTTACCTTAATTAATTTACTTATTCAGATTGAATAGTAAATTCACGGATTCTTTTCTTTTTCAGTTTATCCAATATTTCTGTGATCTTTATGATGGATACATAAACAGAGCTATAGAGTGACAATGGACACGTTAACTTAGCTTGATATGTCAAAGAGACACTATCATTTATTTAAAATGAATCAACTAAATTAACACCATTACACTTGATTGACATGATTTCACTTTCTTTCAAATTAATACGTCAGCACACTTAAATTTAACACAACAGACTTCAATATTGGATGTTAACATATTTAGTCTGTGGGCTCTTCAGCTTAAAATAGTTTCCAGCTTAGATTGAGAGGGAAAAGAATAGGAGGAAAGATTTAAGAAGAATTGGGAGGTTAAGAGAGGAAGTTTATCTTGCATTTATGAAACCAGATGACACTCTTCCGTACGCGTCCAGCTAAGATATCATCACACCTCCAGCAAGCAAACAGCTGCTCCTTTACCTTAAGACGTCCGCCTTGGTTCTGGTAAAGAGCTGTGGTCAACTTTAGACTGACGAGTCGTCGGTCCCGCAAGTCCAAGCTGGACTCCACGCGTGTTTACCTTGTCGGTGTCGGTGATACTCGCTTTCGTCGGCAGAAGTCGTGACAGTCGTGGCTTCTTGGCTCAAGATAATTTATTCCAGGAAGGAATAACAAAGTTTTTTGAGCTTACGCTCGAAGTGGACCCATAACAACATGTTATCAGTCCCAGCTGGATGACGAGTCCTTAGCGTGTGACTGGTGGTCATTCAGCTCTTTGGAAAAGTTCACATCTCTTTGAAGTTCCCAGAAACTCTGAGGAACCTGCTGGTTCCTTCCAAACTCTGCAGACTCTGACGTTCCAGCCACAGCTTAGAACTTAAAGCAGGATCAAAGAGAGGAGTGAGCTTGTGTTATCGCGACCCAAGGTTACAGCCAGCAGCAGAGAGAAATGTTTAGGAACAGACAGAGAAAGCTGGAGCCCTTTCATGAAAAACAACGGATTACTGTCTTCTGACTTTCTAAACAAAACCGTCCGGTCTCTGTGACCCGAGACTTCACCTTTAACACAGCAGTGAACACAGTAATACTCTTACAGAATAACA
>JBBPBX010011877.1:19092-44547 GCA_038048925.1 Garcialebias charrua
TGTTTGTGCCAGGGGACTGGATCTTTGGGATCCCACGTCCCAGTGGCTTTTAAACCCCAAAATACATTACGGCAAAGACTGGTTCATCCCAAAGATCCAGTCCCCCGGCACAAACAGAGTAATATTGTGTATGCTGTTCAGTGTCAGGAGGGCTGTGATCAGTCTTATATCGGGGAAACTAAACAGCCACTGGCCAAAAGGATGGCCCAGCACAGAAGATCAACATCATCAGGTCAGGACTCTGCAGTCTACACTCATCTCCACGCCAGCGGTCACTCTTTCAAGGATGAAGATGTTCACATCCTTGATAGAGAGGAACGATGGTTTGAGAGAGGAGTAAAGGAGGCCATCTTTGTGAAAAGAAACCGTCCATCATTAAACAGGGGTGGAGGCCTCCGGGTTCAACTGTCTCCCTCTTACAATGCTGTTATTGCTAGTATCACTCAGCCCTCTGTGAATAGCAAACAACCATCAGGGTGCTAATGATCCATTGTTAGGCTGATGGCCCTCCTTGATCATGTGAGCAGCTGGTTTCAGGCTGTCATCAGCCAACTGGTTGATCCACTGTGGGAGGGTGCTATTTATAAGACTGAGCTGAACACAGCAACTCAGACTGAGGAAGTCTTTCGGACGAAAGACGAAACGTTTCTACATTTTTTTTGCTTTGTTTTGTTTTATTTTTTGAATGTCCAGAGGACCAAACTTAGCTTTTTTAGATATTTTAACTTTTCTTTTTATGCCAAGTCAAAATACTTATTGCAATATTGTCCAAATGCTATAAAGACTGATTCATTGTTTTTATAAGCTATTTCCCCCAAATCCTTTTAAAAAGTACCATTATTACATTATCCCATTGGGTGTGGTCGTGAGATGGAGTAGTCGTGCTTACCAGTGCTCCGGTTAAAACTTAATTCTTAGCACCACCAAGCCATCTACATTTACTTTTTTTTGCCTATTATCACACTCACAACTTCCATCAAACATTTCTTTTCAAGATTTTAAATTAAAAATGTCTAAAAAGTTGACAAAATCGAGCAAGAAGGGTGACGCTGGCCTAACCCTTGAGGTAATTACGTCGCTATTTGAGGAGCACTGCGCGGCGCTGTCAGCTGAGTTCAAACAAACTTTCAATCAGCTGGATGTCAAACTGGACCAGACCCGGCTCGCGGTGGGGGAACACGGCCAGTGTGGATCATCACTGGAACTTGTCACTGACGACCTGAGTCAGCGCCTGACGGAAGTGGAAAACACTTGCTCAACTCTTGAGGAGGACAACACCAGACTAAAGTCTAAACTAGCAGATTTAGAAAGTAGAAGCAGACGGCAGAACATTCGTCTTCTGAGCCTACCAGAGTCTATTGAGAGCAAACGTTGCACAGACTTCTTCTCCAACCTGCTGTGTGACATCTGCAGGTGTGACACTCTTCCATCTCCACCTAAACTAGACAGGGCTCATCAAACCCTCACCCCGAAACCCGTCTCGGACCAGTGGCCGCGCCCGGCACCGGGTCCAGATGAAGGAGCTCCTTATTCGGGAGGCTCGACGCAAAGGCAAACTTGAATACCGGGGGAAACCGGTGCGGATCATGGAGGATTACACCCCTGAAGTCCTTAACCAGCGCGTGGAATACAAGGACGTGATGGCTCCGCTGTATTTTCTGGGTGTAAAACAATAATAATAATAATAATGAATTCAATTTATAATGCACTTTTCATTAATAAAAATCTCAAAGTGCTACAAAGTGTAACAAAACCTGCTTTGCTTTTTCTTGTTCGATTCCGTGTGACTTTACCTGATGGACACAGAAGGTGGCTGGGCTCTATGGAGGAGGTGCAAACGTGCATGGACACCTTACCTCAAGCTTCACAGCGCAAGTAATATTTAACTTTTCTTTTGATTGATGAGCAACGTGCTGTTTCCGTACTAGCTTTGTTTATGTTTACACTAAACTTTTGTTTACTTGAGGTGACGAACAGATGAGCAGGACTCTGCACTCTGATTATCTGACTATTTAGTTTTCAGTGCCTTAAAAGAGTGCAGCTTTTTGGTTTTGTATTAAGGCACATAAATAATTGAAGTATTCATGTATAAAAATGTGTGAAATATATAATGTTTTCAATATATTATCTTGAACTATTAACATTTTTCCTCTTCTTGTTTACCTGTTGACTATCTTAAATTAATCTTAAATTAATTTAAGATTTAATTTAAGATTAATATTAATTTAACTTTGTTTGTATATGTGTACGTGATTACACATACATCTATGTGTATAAATTTTTGGCCTTGCATACTTTAAAACTATTTTGTGAGGTGCTTATACATTTTTTTTCTTTTATGATACTGGAGCACTAGTTTAAAAGTTAGACAGGAGCCTTATTTTTATTTTTTATGGAGCTTGCTGCTTTTGTTTTTTGCAGCTGTCCAGGGTGGGAAGGGGAGGGGGTGGGGGGTCCATCACTGCCATTAATTTATATTTTCTTTCACTTTGCCAAGAACTGCACAGCCATCAACACATTAGACNCAGTGAAGCGGGCGCTGTACCGGTCTGTCGTGGTGAAGAGAGAGCTGAGTCAAAAGGCAAAGCTCTCAATTTACCGATCGATCTACGTTCCCACCCTCATCTATGGTCATGAGCTTTGGGTTATGACCGAAAGAACAAGATCTCGGATACAAGCGGCTGAAATGAGTTTTCTCCGCAGGGTGGCTGGACTCTCCCTTAGAGATAGGGTGAGAAGCTCAGTCATCCGGGAGGGACTCGGAGTAGAGCCGCTGCTTCTCCACATCGAGAGGAGCCAGTTGAGGTGGCTCGGGCATCTGGTTAGGATGCCTCCTGGACGCCTCCCTGGTGAGGTGTTCCGGGCACGTCCCACCGGGAGGAGACCCAGAGGAAGACCCAGGACGCGCTGGAGGGACTATGTTTCTCGGCTGGCCTGGGAACGCCTTGGGATTCCCCCGGAGGAGCTGCTCCAAGTGGCTGGGGAGAGGGAAGTCTGGGCCTCCCTACTTAGGCTGCTACCCCCGCGACCCGACCCCGGATAAGCGGAAGAAGATGGATGGATGGATGGATGGATACTGGAGCACTAGTTTAAAAGTTAGACAGGAGCCGTATTTTTTTTTTAATGGAGCTTGCTGCTTTTGTTTTTTGCAGCTGTCCAGGGTGGGAAGGGGAGGGGGGGGTCCATCACTGCCATTAATTTATATTTTCTTTCACTTTGCCAAAAACTGCACAGCCATCAACACATTAGACTGTATTACCTATTTTTCTTATACAAATTATTAGTAATATGAGTGGTCAGTTGGTGTTGTCAAGCTGGAACGTCAAAGGTTTGAAACCATCCCATTAAGAGAAGGAAGGTGCTTTCTCATTTAAAACAATTAAACACAGACATTGCTTTCCTGCAGGAGACTCACATTAGAAGTGACGATAACAAACGATTACTGCAAACATGGCACAGGCAGAGTTTCCATTCCTCCTTTCGAGCAAAGGCTCGGGGCGTCTCGATCCTCATCAGTCAAGACATTTCTTTTGAACCCTTTCAAGTTAACTCAGATAAATATGGTCGTTTTGTGATTGTTTCTGGTAAATTGTACAACACACCAGTAGTGCTCGTTAACGTTTATGCCCCAAACACGGATGATGTTGGTTTCTTTGGGAAATTATTTTCATTGCTCCCGGACCTTAACACATACTCACTGATACTCAGTGGTGACTTAAACTGCTGGCTGGATTCAGTTTAGGACAGATCCTCTACAAACCCTGCCATAGCCAGCAGGTCGTCCCACACTATCCGTGCCTTTTTATCTAAGTATGGCCTGTGCAATATGTGGCGTTTTTTACACCTAGCTGAGGGAAAATATTCTATTTTCTCTCATGTTAATCACTCATACTCGAGGATCGATTATTTTTTCATGGACAACAAACTTCTTCCCTTTATCTGTGGCTGTGACCTTCACAGTATTGTCATATCTGACCACGCACCTGTGACTCTGTCTCTGTCCCTCCCTGAGATTCCTATAAGTGGAGTGGATATTCAATTCAACGCTGCTGTCAAACAATGATTTTGTCACATTTATAAAGAAAGAAATAACCATCTTTCTATTCATTAACAGAACTCCTGGGATCCCACTGTTAACCGTTTGGGATACCCTTGAGGCCTATCTCAGGGGGCAAGTCATTTCATATACCGCCTGGCTGAGACAAAAATCTCAAAAAGAAAGAACTGATTTAGCCCAGCAGATAAAATAAATTGATAAACAATATGTTCAAAACAAATGCTCTAATCTGTACAAAAAAGTAGAACTCAAAACTAAGTTTGACTTATTAACCACACACTCAATAGAACAATCACTTTTGAAAAGTAAATCAACATTTTACATACCTGGAGAAAAGTCAGGAAAACTACTGGAAAATCAGTTGAAGGGTGCCATGGCTAAACAAATCATCCCTAAGATCCAATTGAAGAATGACACCATAACTAGATCATTTACAAATTAACAGAGCATTTAAGGACTTTTATTCCCATTTATATACTTCAGAATCCCAAACCAACAAGAATTTATCTTCTCAGTTTTTCAAAAAGACCAATATGCCAAAACTCACACCCAACCTGAAAGATGCATTGGAGATCCCAATATCCCTGACAGAAATTGTGTCAGCTGTATCGGTAATGCAGTCTGGCAAATGTCCGGGCCCTGACGGCTTCCCTGCTGAATTTTTAAAGAAATTTTCTCCATTACTCTTCCCACTCCTACACTCGTTTCTCTCAGAGTCGTTTGACCAAGGATCCCTTCCAAAATCTTTCTTAGAGGCCTGCATTACCCTCATTGCAAAGAAAGGAAAAGATCCAGTTCATCTTTCCTCTTATCGACCAATCTCCCTTTTAAATACCGATGCCAAAATTTTAGCCAAAGTTCTTGCTCAAAGGTTGGAAAAGATCATTCCTTTCATCATATCAAAAGACCAGACTGGATTCATTAAAGATAGGCATTCCTTTTTTAATATCAGATGCCTTTTGGACATTATTTATTCTCCTTCGGATACGGTTCCTGAGTGTGTTATTTCCCTTAATGCGGAGAAAGCATTTGATCGGGTTGAATGGGACTACTTGTTTAATGTTCTTGACAAATTTGATTTTGGCTCCAATTTCATTACATGGGTACAATTAATTTATTCACATCTCACCGCAACCATTCGTACCAACTCTCAGATATCTAAACCATTCAGTCTACATCGAGGAACTCATCAGGGATGCCCACTGAGCCCCTTTCACTTTGACCTGGCAATTGAACCTCTTGTCACTGCTTTGCGGTCCTATGACACAATTTCAGGAATCTGGAGAGGCGATATGGAGCACAAGGTCTCCCTTTATGCTGATGACATTTTACTTTTCATCTCTTATCTGACTGACACATTGCCTTCCGTTTTATCATGCTATTTTTTTTTTGGGACATTTATCTGGACTTATTTTGTTCAGTGTTTTTTTTAATCAAGGACTTTACGGACAGCTTGGTTATTACTTCCTAACCGGAATATTGGGCTGTCTGCATCTTGTCAAACTCCAGCACAAACCTTCACAAACTTTGCTTGGAAAACTACGTGGCTACAGTTTTTGTTTTGCTTACCTGCTGCTTCTGTCAACCTCCTGTGTCACCTGGACCGTTCTGGACATTCTCCTGTGCTCCTCTTCAAGTTATGTTCATTCAAGTTACATTTCACTGCTTATTGGTTATTTCTTTCGGAGCCGTGGATCTGCTGTTAGCGGCTAGCTCTGTGCTAGCTCTCCCCGGTTTGGCTAATGTGATGTTGACCTACTCTGCTTCACAGCTACTTGGACTTAACAACTGCTCCATTCCACCTTCTGTTTCTATCATCAAACAACTGGGACTTCTGCGTAGACCTCGTTACATCCATAGAGGCTCTCTAAAGAAATCTGTTTATTCTCGCTCTGAATTGATTCCGTCCAGGAGACGTGTCGCACCTCGACTAAGTAATCAGAACGCTGCGTCTGTAGTCCCTTGTAGTCTGCAACGCACGAGGTGACAAGGAAAACATGGAGTGGTACCATTCTATGCCCATGGGCATAGAATGGTCCCACATGGGCACGACCATGGGCACCAAAAGGCACAAGACGGGCACGGACAATACTTTGCAATATTGAAATAGCAATGTGAATGGACCGTGCCCGCCTGGTACCGTTCTATGCCCATAGGCATATAATTGTCCCACATGGGCACGGCCAATACTTTATAGTGTGAATACCATTATGAATGGCCCGTGCCCGTCTCGTACCTTACCATGCCACCGTCCATGTTCCTCTGGTGCCATTCTATGCTCATGGGCATGGAACGGTACCAGAGGGGCACGGTCATGGGCACCAGAAGGTACGAGACGGGCATGGCGAATACTTTGTGAAATTGAAATGGCAAAGTGAATAATGTGGCCCACGGCTTCTCGTAGGAAGGTCGTACAAACATGGGCTGCATACCGTTGGAAAGGTCTGCTCAAGGGAAATTCAAAGAGACCTGTTTCAGCGCTTTGTGGTGTTTCTAAGTGGACCTAGGGCCTTACAAATTAAAAAGGTCAAAAGGTCAACAAAAATGTGTTCGGACCCCAAACATTCGGAACGCAGTTAGGGTGATACGCTGATCAGAACCTGTGAGTTTCAGTCCTTTGCGAGGTTCCTAAGGGTGGCTAGAGCCCTCCAAAGCGAAAAGGTCATAAGGTCAGGCCAATATATAGATGCCCGTAATTCATAGAGAAAAGCTAGAGATGCAAAATTTTCAGGTTTACAGAAGGACTCCTAGGTGATGACACCCTGATAATTTGAAGTAGTTTGCTTTTTTAAGGAGGAAGTTATAAACATTCATAAATTAAGGTCTTCGGAAACCACACTTACAGGTTTTGGCCCACAACCTTACGTAGGAAGATCGTACAAACATGGGCTGCATACCGTTGGAAAGGTCTGCTCAAGGGCACTTCAAAGAGACAAGTCTCAGACCTTTGCGACCTTCCTAAGAAGACCTAGTGCCCTCCAACGTTAAGAGGTCAAAAGGTCAAGGAAAATGAGTATGGACCCCAAACGCACAGAACGCAGTCAGGGTGATACGCTGATCAGGACCTGTAAGTTTCAAGTCTTTGCGAGGTTGCTACGTGGGTCAAGAGGCCTTCCAAAGTGGAAAGGTCATAAGGTCAGTGCGTTTATGCCCACAACTTCACGTAGGAAGGTTGTACAATGATAAGCCATACATCTCGGAAAGGTCTCAGCGAGTCGGATATGAAAATGCGAGCCCCACGAGTGTGCATGGTTTTCCCAAGCAAGGAGGGAGTTTTATCTATTCACATTGGTATTTCAATATCAAAATGCAAAGGTACAAGTCAGCCATAAGGGGTACGGCCCATATGTCACAATGTAACCCTAAGGAGCACAAGACAACCATAAAGGGTACGCCCCATACGGCACAATGCAGCCATAAGGGGTACAAGTCAGCCATAAGGGGTACAGCCCATACATCACAATGCAAAGGTACAAGTCAGCCATAAGGGGCATGGCCCATACGTCACAATGTAACCCTAAGGGGCACAAGACAACCATAAGGGGTACGGCCCATACGTCACAATGCAACCATAAGGGATACGAATCAGCCATAAGGGGCATGGTCCATACGTTACATCGTAACCCTGAGGGGCACAAGACAACCATAAGGGTTATGACCCATATATCGCAATGCATAGGTACAAGTCAGCCATGAGGGACACGGTCCATACATCTCGATGCAGGGACACAAGCCATATGGCACAATGCAGCCATCTCGGCTCCCATAAGCAACAGAGACGCGCCGTCTCGACAGACGCGTTCGGGAGGTCAGACGGAACTCGTGGACGTGCTCTATGAAAATCTAGCACCTACGACGGCGAAGATATAAGTAACGTGAACGGACCATACGAGGTGTTTGCCCGTGCCCGCATCGACGCGTATTGCGCGCGCCCGGAGGTTCCCTCACGCCGTGACGCTGGGGCCTAAGTACCTGAAGGAAAGTCAGGAGCTGAGCCAGGTCGCATGAGGAAGAAATAATATTTCTTTCTGTGCATCAAGCTTCAAAAATACGCCATGTCTGTGAGTAGAGAGACTGTGTTGACATAACACGGGCATTTTGGATGGTTTTTACCACATTTTCCGGCAGGCCTGATGCCATCAGCTTGTTCTTTTCTGCCAACAAGCTGAAATTTTTAACAGCTCCCAGCCAAAGCGGCGAGACTACTCCTTCTGGTGACATAGTTTGACCCTGAAGAAGAGCAGTTGGTGTATCCAGTTCCCCTCCAAGGGCCTTGGATGCTATGATCCCCTGGGGGTCAACCAAGTTAGGGAGATGGTCTTTTTGCCGATATGCTACCAGGTTGCTCTGATCGAGAGTGATCGAGGGTAGATGTAACCTGTTGTCCTTTTTAGACAGAAGTAAAGCAGAATGTCTGTTTTTTCTCTCCTTGTTTGGGGTCATGGAACTGAGAAGCTACGAGTTTTGTAAACGAGAAGATCTCCTGACCCCAATCCGTTTCTTGGATAGGTCTAGTTTACTGGTCCTCAGCCTTAACAGAGTGTTGGAGCCAGACAAACCACCCAGGGTCTGTGTTTCACCCATTGGGGGAATGTTGTTTAAGTGCAGAGCTGAACTAGCACAGTGAGAAAGGTCACGTGCTGCCGGATCATTGCTTGGATATTGCGTGTCGTCTATTAATGATAAGGGAACAGCTGCAACGTGAGAACGTGGAGATGATTCTTTGTGCTTGGCAGACTTTAAATTGTTTGTTGATAGAGAGCCCTGTTCCCTTCGAATAACAGGAAGAGGAATCTGATTCAACCCTGATTTGTTTACACACGCAGCAGTTTGATACCTTTGTGAACGTGTGAAGCTTATGGTTACCTATAGGCTTCTGCCGTGCCTCCCCCCCCACGTCGTTAGATTATGTCGGCGCGAATCCC
Source organism: Garcialebias charrua (assembly GCA_038048925.1). NCBI lineage: Eukaryota > Metazoa > Chordata > Actinopteri > Cyprinodontiformes > Rivulidae > Garcialebias > Garcialebias charrua. Next base: position 28,075 of record JBBPBX010011877.1, read on the forward strand.
TGAGACGCGGACATGTCACGTGTTTGCTTGGTTAGTGTATTGACCGCCTCGTCCTTCACAATGGAACGGGAGCTGGAGCACGTGACCCCCCTCACCTGTTTCCATGAGGGATGGGGTACCTACTTGCAGACGTCTCTGTGCCCGTCCGCTACAAACGGAGCAGAGGCATCTTGCCGGGGCTCATTGATTAGGCTAACACCCCGTGAGCCGTGAGGGAGTGGGGAGATGGCCCCCTCCCTTTATGAGGGTTGGTAGGCCAGAGGGACCTGTTCTGCTGAAGTTACTTATGTTTTTTTTTGAGAGTCAATAAAACAAAGAGGGGCTGTTTTTTTAGCTTTATTCGTGCTTAAGTGTAATGACATGTTTGATTTTATGTCACTCACAGCAGGTAAAACATGATTTGTACATGCAACAGAGTTACCAGTTTTTTGTACCGTGCTACAAATAAAGTCTGGACATGAAAGGATCATTCCCCGTACCGCGTGGGTGGGTGATCGTGTAAAGACAAGACATGAACCTGGTTCATCAGGCACGCTTTTGTCTGGTGTCCCGGTTCGCCGAGGAGGCCATGTGTCTGACAAACCTGTTTTTGCTCCATGCGTGCTCGGTAAGAGTTGGGCCCGGCGGTGGTCTCTGCCGATGCTCATCCTCGTACGCCGGCCGCTTCTGCAGTGGGGCACATGTTGCTGAGCGTTGTTGAGGCTGCGCAGGTCTGCCTCCAACAGACACCCTGGGAGGGAGGGCGAAGCTTCTTCTGGGAATGCCCACCCGGAGAGCTTCAGCCTGTTTGCGCCTTTGGTCCAGCTTGGTCTTAATTTGATCCAAAGCTTTCCCAAACAATCCCGTCGGCTCTATCGAGTGGTGGAGAAAAGGCACCTTTTGACCCTCGGGGAGATCAGTTAAAGTTTTCCACAGATGGCGTATCACAATGACCACTTCCGCCATACCTCTACCTTGAGCAACAGCGGCTGTCCCCATCATGCGAAGCACGAAGTCTGTTACCCTGCAGGCTTCATCCAGCAAATCAGCGGCAGCTTGCTTGTCCGTCGTTACCTGGAGCTATTGCAGCTTTTCAACTAGGTAAGCCTGCATCAACGCGGACGTGTTCATGGCACGCGCCGCAAGTCCCTGAGCTCTGTAGCATTTCTCGAGCAGAGAAGCTGAGGCTCGACAAGCTTTACTGGGAAAAGTTGGTTTTGTCCCGGATGACTTGAGAGCCAGGTGAGATGCCAGTGTGTCCTCAATCTGAGGCACATTGGCTATTCCCACCTCATCCATCCCATCCACTTCGAGGAACTGTGAGAGTGGTAAGAGCATGGGAGTTCTGGGCTGAGGCCAGGTGCGAGTTAGTTCTGTGAGGAAGTCCGAGAACACGGGCATCCTTTGCCTCGTGGCGGCCTGCTGCTTTGAGTAAAAATAGTTTCCTGCCAGCCTCGTGACCTGTTGACGAGGCGGAGGCTCTGGCCATGGGATGTGCAACGCGTCCGCTGCTCTGTGGCACAGGTCGAACAGAGCAGGGATGGAAAAGTCAGTTTCCAGGAGCACAGGTACCGAGGGGTTGGGAGAGGTATTCTACCTGTTCCTCGAATTTGACGTCTGCGTCCTCCGCGGAAAATTTGCCTGAGGCTGAAATCGAGATCTCGTCCTCGTTCATCATGCCTCGAGTGTCGAATTCGACTGTTAAGTCCACCATAGGAGCCAGCACGTCAGGGTTGTCACCGCATTTGACTCGTGTGCTATCATGCAGAGCCATGTTCTCGAGCTCCGGCGTGGGAGTGAAGGGCTCGGTGGTGTCCGTATCTGCTGGCACTGCTGGGGCGCCCATGGCCTTTGCGACAAGGTCAACCCGGTGCCGTAGCACCGCCTTCAGCATCTGGCTGCAGTGTGGACAAAAGTTGGGCACATCCAGCACTGTTTTTGCGTGTAACATTCCCAGGCAGACGGGACAGGCCTCATGGGTGTCCGTCGCCGCGAGGGAGAATCCGTATCCGCTAGGACAGGCGCGCGAAGTTGGGCCTATTGTCCTGCTGGTTTTCCTTAGAAGTTTTGGCTTTCGCTTTCCTTTCTCCGGAGGCATGTCCGAGATAAGGCGAGCGAGTCCTTCCAGAATCCTTTTTCTTTTCATTTGTTTAGACGTCTCCTCCGTCGCATTGCTTTCGCTGGCTAGCCCGCTACGAATTAGCAGGGTTAGTGGTTGTGACGCAGTTAGCGCCGTCGAGCGAAGCAGTCTGTGGAGAGAGGAGAAGAAAATACTTTGGGGTTAAGAGAAAATGTGCCAGACTAACTTTCGCTAGTCCAGTAGTACACAGGAATAATTCTCTGTATGATCTGTGTAAGGAGCAAGCTCACCTCTGGTTGAGCGATGAAGAAACAGAGAAGTCCCGCAAAGAGAGGTAGTTCAGGTTTAAGCGAGGTGAAGGGCAAAAAAGAAAAAGATGGATGGGCGTCAGCCGCTTAACATTGGGACTACCAGGATTTTTTAATTAGTACAATATTTACCAGATGTAGCCAATTGGCTCATCCCTTGAGATAGTGATCAAGCTGCAGACTTTTCTTCTTAATGTAAATGAAGGGGGATGATGGGTGTTCTTAACAGTTTGAAAATGCCTTGTGGGCTTGGGTCCATTGTTTGCGAATGAATGGCAAACATTCCAATGTAATTGGCTAATGGCTGCACCTTCTGCAACATTTTGGCTGACTGGCAGATTCACATGTGTTGTGACAAATGTAGAAAGGAGATGTTGTGTGTGTTATATATATATATATATATATATATATATATATATATATATATATATATATATATATATATATATATATATATATATATATATATATATATATATATATATATATATATTTATATACCATACCATACCATACCATTTTATTTATAAAGCACTTTAAACAGGAACAAGTCCACACCAAAGTGCTGGACAAACAAACACGCAACAGGCAACACAGACAATGAAGTACAACACGAAAAACATAAAAACATTGCAGATCATAAATCAAACGATCCAATACAAATCAGCTGGCATTGAAAGCGATGGAGTAGTAGTGAGTTTTTAACCGGGATTTGAAAACCGAGAGGGAGGGGGCCTGTTTGATGAGCAGCGGTAACTCGTTCCAGAGTCTTGGGCCTGCTACAGAGAACGCCCTGTCACCCCTGCGCTTAAGGCGAGTTTCTGGAACTATTAAGAGTACCTGATCCTCTGACCTCAAAGCACGTGGAGGGACATATGGGTGTATCAGATCCGAGAGATAGGCGGGGGCGAGACTGTTCAGCGATTTGTAGACATACATGAGAATTTTGAATTGGATTCGAAGATGAACCGGTAGCCAGTGAAGGGAGGCCAAGACTGGTGTAATGTGCTCTCTTTTGCGTGTGCTGGTTAAAAATCGGGCAGCTGCGTTCTGAACCAGTTGTAATCGTGCAATGGTGGCTTGACTGACGCCAAACAGAAGTGAATTGCAGTAATCAAGCCTAGATGTAATGAATGCGTGAATCACTGTCTCCAGGTTGTTTTTGGATAATATGGGCTTCAGCTTAGACAGACGCCTCAGCTGGAAAAAACAGGATTTGACGATCATGTTTACATGACTGTTGAGTTTCATGGAAGGATCCATTATCACTCCCAGATTTTTGACTTTTTGTTTTTCGGACAGGGGTAGAGCAGACAGGTCAATGCAGTGGTTTGAGGTTGTGTCATTGGGAAGGAACAATATGGCTTCAGACTTCTTATCATTGAAGCTTAAGAAATTTAAAGCCATCCAGTCCCTGATGTCAGCCAGGCAGTCGAGCAGAGGTTGAATAGAGCCTGTNATATATATATAATATATATATATATATATATATATATATATATATATATATAATATATATATATATATATATATATATATATATATATATATATATATATATATATATATATATATATATATATATATATAAATATATGTACATTACAACATATAATTTCATTTGAGCTGCTTCCTTCAGGGCGAAGGTACGGCCTTCCTTTATTCTCAAGAAACAGAACAAAATTTTCTTTCATACCACAAGCAATTAAATCAATAAATAATACTAAGGTATCATGACTTACTGAGCACAAATGTCTTGGCTACACCTTCTGCAACATTTTGGCTGACTGGCAGATTCACATGTGTTGTGACAAATGTAGAAAGGAGATGTTGTATATATATATATATGTATATATATATATATATATATATATATATATATATATATATATATATATATATATATATATATATATATATATATATATATATATATATATATATATATATATATATATACAGTATCCCTCGACTTATGGTGGCCTCGACTTACAACGTTTCGGCTATACGAACGTGTGTAGAAATGGAACTCGTTCGTAAGTCGGGGATCACCTGTACAATCCCACCTTCAGATAAAAGTGGCCAATACAGGTAGTCCTCGACTTACGGCGTTTCGGCTATACGAACGGGTGTAGAAATGGAACTCGTTCGTAAGTCGGGGATCACCTGTACAATCCCGCCTTCAGATAAAAGTGACCAATACAATCCCACCTTCAGATAAAAGTGGCCAATACAGGTAGTCCTCGACTTACGGCGTTTCGGCTATACGAACGGGTGTAGAAATGGAACTCGTTCGTAAGTCGGGGATCACCTGTACAATCCCGCCTTCAGATAAAAGTGACCAATACAATCCCACCTTCAGATAAAAGTGGCCAATACAGGTAGTCCTCGACTTACGGCGTTTCGGCTATACGAACGGGTGTAGAAATGGAACTCGTTCGTAAGTCGGGGATCACCTGTACAATCCCGCCTTCAGATAAAAGTGACCAATACAATCCCACCTTCAGATAAAAGTGGCCAATACAGGTAGTCCTCGACTTACGGCGTTTCGGCTATACAAACGGGTGTAGAAATGGAACTCGTTCGTAAGTCGGGGATCACCTGTACAATCCCGTCTTCAGATAAAAGTGACCAATACAATCCCACCTTCAGATAAAAGTGGCCAATACAGGTAGTCCTCGACTTACGACGTTTCGGCTATACGAATGGGTGTAGAAATGGAACTCGTTCGTAAGTCGGGGATCACCTGTACAATCCCGCCTTCAGATAAAAGTGACCAATACAATCACATGTATATATATATATACAGTGGTGGGCAACGCTAATCCAAAAATTAGTTCCGCTATTTCTAAAGCACTAATTAATTTATTTAGGTCCGCAATTTCAAAAGCACTAATGTCTTATGAAAATTAGGGGAAGCTAATTCTAATCCGCTAATTAAATTCAACAATTGGTAGCAGCAAGTTATGCAATATTTGCACTACACTGCCAACTAGCGGTGCATGAACTGTTATACAGTACAGGTAGTCCCCGACTTACGAGCGAGTTCCGTCACTAGGGGGCGCTCGTAAGTCAAAAATTCGTAAGTAGGATCACATAGTAAAAAAAAAAAAAAAAAATATTTTTTTTTTTTTTTTACTTTTTTTTATTTTTTTTTATAAATGAATACATGTACAGTACTGGACAGTCACCAAGCACTTAGCCTATCCTAACACAGTTTTTAAAGATGAAGGAATAAGTTGAATTGTCTCCCTTTCACATAAAGGGAGCAAGCTCCCTATGGAGCATGCAGGGAGGAGGGAGACAATTCAACTGACTCCTTCATCTTTAAAAACTGTGTTAGGATAGGCTAAGTGCTTGGTGACTGTACAGTACTGTACATTTATCTATTTATTAAAAATATACAGTATATACAGTATTTTTATTTTTTATTGTTTTTTATTTATAAATAGATAAATGTACAGTACTGTACAGTCACCAAGCACTTAGCCTATCCTAACACAGTTTTTAAAGATGAAGGAGTCAGTTGAATTGTCTCCCTCCTCCCTGCAGGCTCCATAGGGAGCTTGCTCCCTTTATGTGAAAGGGAGACAATTCAACTTATTCCTTCATCTTTAAAAACTGTGTTAGGATAGGCTAAGTGCTTGGTGACTGTCCAGTACTGTACATGTATTCATTTATAAAAAAAATAAAAAAAAAAAAATAATAATAATAATTTTTTTTTTTTTAATGAGATGCATGCTCTTAAGTCCGGGACCTCGTAAGTCAGAGCACTCGTAAGTCGGGGACTACCTGTAAGTTGTTTGAGTTTCAGAGTATTTAGTTTGGTTCTCTTCAACAGGTTTGACAAGGACAAAATGTACCCATTCCAAAGTCTGTTAGCTAAACTGCTGACATATTTGGCTGTTTTTTTTCCTTCTTTTGTTACTTTTAGTACCACTAGATCGCATGTGTCAAACTCAAGGCCCGTGGGCCAAATCCGGCCTACCATAACCGTTTCTGTGGCTCTCTACACCCTAGAACTTCAAGATAACAGTTGTAAGCATGTTGCTCTCAGGTGATGGGTCCCCATCCCTACACTCCCTGGTCTCTCTGTTAATTGTCTTGCTTATCTCCTCCATTTTGTTGTCCAGGTGTTTGTGATTGTCATGCTGTGTGTTCATGTACCTGTATATAAAGTCAGGGATTTTTTAATTGATAAAGCTCTGTATATGTTGTATAACACAATCATTGTTCCACATTTAATCTATTGTATTGAGGTTTGGGGAAAAGCATGCAAAACAATTACAAAGCCTGTTTTTATTTTACAAAAGAGAGCTGTAAGAGTAATCACCAGAAAACATTTCAGTCACCCATCAAACACCTTGTTTCTTCAGCTAAATTTATTGAAATTCCAGGAATTGGTAGAATATAGTATTTTATCAGTTATGTATAGGGCTCATAATAACACATTACCTTTAAATATCCAAAGAAATTTAGACAAAGTTATTACAATCTTAAAGGGACAGATATTCATCAAACCACAATTCAGAACCAGCTTAAAGGGACGGTCTACCTCAATTCAGGGAGTTGGATTGTGGAATGTTCTGGAGAGTGATGTTAAAAATGCAAAATCAATTCATTCATTCATTCATTCAACCTTTATTTATACAGGCTAGCCTCGTTGAGTCACGGGGACTCATTTACAAGAGGGACCTGTCTCACTCACACCAAACAACCATCCACTCTCACACTCACACCTAGGGTCAATTTAGAGTCACCAATCAGCCTAACAAGCATGTTTTTTGGTCTGTGGGAGGAAACCGGAGTACCCGGAGGAAACCCACGCATGCACGGGGAGAACATGCAAACTCCACCCAGAAAGGCCCCGGACCGGGATTTGAACCGGCAACCTTCTCGCTGAGAGGCAGCAGCTCTACCAGTTGTGCCACCGTGCTGCCCAATGTATACATTTAAGAAAAAGGTCAAAAAGGACTTGCTCAAAAACTATATATGATGTAGCTTAGTGTGTTTGTGTATTACAGTTAGAAAAATTAAGTAGAGTTATTCATTTTGTGATGTAGTTTGAAGGTTATCATTGGTTGAACAAACTGTGAAATAAGGGGCAGATATAATAAGATTTCATCTTCTTTCTGCTCCTTTCATTTTATCCTACTTGTATTCTTGTATCTGATGAAACTGTTTTGTATTGTTCTTTTAAAATGAATGAATAAACATCAAATCAAATCAACGGCCCAGTCAGAGTCCAGAACCTGAACCTGAAACCTTCAGAGAGCTGAGCAGAAACCTCAAAGAACTGAAGCAACAATGGAAAGAAGAGTGGGTCAGAACTCCTCCAGAACCAGGAGAGAGACTGATGAAGTCCTGCAGAGAACCACAGAGGATTCTGATGCTGAGGTTCTGTTGGGTCAGAGGCACAAGCTGAGGTTAAATTTTAATGATTTTAGAACTTGTTAAAGATCATCCATCCAGCCATCCAGCTAACTGTCTATTCATCCATCCATTCAGCTAAAAGTCTATTCATCCTTGTATCTGATGAAACTGTTTTGTATTGTTCTTTTAAAATGAATGAATGAACATCAAATCAAATCAAAAATAAGTCTGTATCTCTGTGTTTATCATTGTCCTGGCATTGTCTCCTGTTGCCTCTGTCTCCTGAGTTCCTTGTGATTCCCTGAGTATGTAAGTTTGCTGCCCTGTCTATTTTATGTTCTTAATTTCTGTGGCCGTCGCGGACGCCATTTTGAAGAGTCCTAATGGTGAACTACTTTTTTTAAATCCAGCAGATTTGACCATTTCGTGAAACTCTCAAGCTCAGAAAAACTTGTGCTATAACGTCAGCTATGAAATATATTTTTTCTCAGCAAAGAAATAATTGTTTTACCGTGTTTTGTTGTAAAATCCTGGCTTCTTTGGCCGTCGCGGACGCCATTTTGAAGAGTGCTAATGTGGCGAAATTCTATTTTTAAATCCAGACGCGTCGCGTAGGCCCTGAGAAACATCCATAAGTTCACCCTCCATGTTAAAAAGTCTTCGTCTGACTCTTCGAAAACAAGCAATAAGGCTCCAGAGTAACACACTGGCTGCTAACTGCTATAGAGAGAGCACACACCAAGAGACTGAGGGGGACGCTTTTTTGTGACGGACCACATCCGGCGCTGCTCGTAAATACGTTATTTCGTTTTTACTGATAGATAATTAGTTATTAGCGGTACTGCATTTTAAATAAAAATAGCATAAATCCGCTTATGAATTATAAAACTTAGTCAATCCGCTGTAAAGCTAACAGATTATTTAGCTACGCTAAAAGCGGATTAGCGCAATAGCGCTACCTAGCGGTCGGAGGCCCACCACTGTATATATATATATATATATATATATATATATATATATATATATATATATATATATATATATATATATATATGGTAAATGGTAAATGGAGCTTATTTATATAGCGCTTTCCAGCCCCCTGTGAGGGACCCCAAAGCGCTTTACAATACCAACCATCCACCCATTCATACACACATTCATACACCGGTAGCGGTGACTGCCATGCAAGGCGCCTTCCAGTCCTACCGGGAGCAACTCGGGGTTAAGTGTCTTGCCCAGGGACACAACGACACATGGTGTGAGTAACCGGGATTCGAACCTCCAGCCTTCCGATCGGGGGACGACTGCCATTACCACTACACCACGGCCGCCCATAATATATATATTATATATATATATATACATATATATACATACATATATATATATATATATATATACTGTATATATATATATATATATATATATATATATATATATATATATATATATACAGGTAACCCCCGACCTACGACCCCATCGACCTGCGAACCACGGGACTTACGAACATATCATATTTAATAAAAATATGAATTAAAAAAAAAAAAAAAAAATTTTTTTTTTTTTTTTTTTGTTTAAATGTTCTTAATTTCATGTGTACATCACTTTGTTGCAGCTCTGGTTGTTTTAAAGGCTTTATAAATAATAATTATGATAAAAAAGATCATTTCTGATCATTTTTGAGCAATTTTTGAGCAATTTTGGGAAACAGGAAGTAGGTCTTCAGTTTACACGGTCACAAATTAATGTAGAACACCGGACGCTATTTAAGGTTCAGTCACTGGGGTCTCCGGTCACAAATTAATGTAGAACACCGGACCGGACGCCATCTTAGGTTAGCTGCCGAGAGCTGGACGAAGACTGGTGACCAGGATGGCTTCATATGGATTAATTACTAGCTGGAAACGTCTCTGTGAACTTTGTGGATGTCTCAGGCAGCGGATTTATCGCCGATCGTGCCAGGCCGCCGTGCGAACACCTCCGGCCGGCCTGGCTACACCTCCGGCCTGGCTAGCTCCAGAGCTAACACTGGAGCTAACACGGGAGCCGGCCTTTTGAACACTGGTGACCAGGATCGCATCATGTGGATTAATTACTAGCTGGAATAGCTCTGTGGACGTCTCAGGCTGGAGCAGCGGCTGGAGCAGCAGCTGCAGATTGATCGCGCCGCCGCTCCAACACTAGCTCATGGCTTGGCTAGCAGAAGCTAGCCAGCTAGCTAACACAGGCCTGGAGCAGCTGCGGTGGCTTGCCGGCCCCCGCGCTGCTCGGCCCGAAAACAATCAACGCATGGCAACCTAAGATGTCGGCTTTGACCATCTCAAAGTAAGAAAATATATTTTTATTTATTCTGTAAATGTGAATAGCAATGTTTAACATTACAGTACACTACTTTACATGCTTAAATGTGTGCGCGCGCTCCGTTAGCATGATAAATAAAGGTTGAATGAATGAATGAATGAATAATTTTTTTTTTTAAATATAATTTTCACCCCCTACCTACGAACGGATCGAGCTGCGAACCGTTCTTAGGTCCCGATCTCGTTCGTAACACGGGGGTTCCCTGTATATATATATATATATATATATATATATATATATATATATATATATATATATATATACATATATATATATATATATATATATATATATATATATATATATATATATATATATATATATATATATATATATATATATATATATATATATTTATATATTTATATACACGACCCTGTGTACATACTCTCGTTTTCATCACATGTACCACATGTGGTGCAAATGACGATAAAGACTCTCTGACTCTCTGACTCTGATATATAAATATGCCCCCAAGGCCTCATCCACACCAACAGAATGGCCTCATATACATAACAATGGCTGCAAAAATGCTAATTCAATGAGCCATTTGACTAACTCCCATGGGAACTATAGTTAGAATATCCGAATGGCTCACATGTGGTAAATACCCAGAGGGCGGGGCCTCTGGCGCAACGTTGACGCCCTAGCCGTAAAGGCGTGAATGTATTCTTTCAGGTAATCACGCGGGGGCACAATTCCCAAAGCAAGTATGTTGCACCGAGAGAACTTGACTGAAAGGGAACTAAATAAAAACCAACAGCACGTAATATCGTTCACCTCTCTTCTGGCCAGACGAGCTATTTTGCTCAGGTGGAAAGAACCGTCTCCACCCACCCACGCTCAGTGGCTGGCTGACATCATGTCTTGTTTAAAGCTGGAGAAAATCAGATTCACACTCCAACAGAAAGAGGGTAAATTTATGAAAGTTTGGGGACCTTTCCTGAATCTATTCCAGTCTCTTTGACAACACAACTCATTCAGGGTAATGTAGTCTCTTGGCTATTTTTCCTTTTATTTATTTTTTCATTTTCCTTTTGGCAGTGATTGGGTAGGGATTATTTTTTTATATTTTTCCTTTGGTGTGGATTATAATGTACATGCTGCAATTCAGATTGACAGTTTAATAATGTCTTCACTAATGGTTACATGCAAATGTTTCATTACCATCTTTGCTGCTTAATGGTTTTGTTTTTTTTGGAGAGAAAAAAATGAAAAATGAAATAAAAAGATCTTGAATTTGAAAAAGTACCCTTTATAAATGAAAAGACAGTTACTCTGACAACTGTAATGTGTCACTTTAGTAATAATTGTTTTTTAAACCCTGAGTTCAAGACATTGAAACCAAAGGGTCTCGTTGACAGGGTTAATAAAAATATAAGTGGTATATTTACAATTTAGTTTCAACTGGAGTGCGGGAAAATCTGCAAGAGATAGGAGATGGTGAGTACAGGTGGTCCCCGACTTACGACGTCATCGACATACGACGTTCCGGACTTATGAGCTGACTAACGAACAGTAAAGTTGTACAGAACATACAGAAAATACAGCACTGGTATGTGTTTTTAGATGAAAGTGTGTTAGCTAACCGTTTGTAAACACAGTTCTGAGCATGTTTATGAACTAGTATGTATGTTTGTGTTCAAAAATGGGTGTTCGTAGTAGCGCTAGCATACATTTTCCGACTTACGACCGAAAATCCGGACTTACGAGCGACACATGTTTCGGGTTCCGACATACGAATTTTCGTGTTACGAGCACCTCGTACGAACGGAACTCGCTCGTAAGTCAAGGACCACCTGTATATATTTTAGGGCGGCCGTGGCGTAGTGGTAATGGCAGTCGTCCCCCGATCGGAAGGTTGGCAGTTCGAATCCCGGTTCCCCATACCATGTGTCGTTGTGTCCTTGGGCAAGACACTTAACCCCGAGTTGCTCCCGGTAGGACTGGAAAGCACCTTGCATGGTAGTCTGCCGCTACCGGTGTATGAATGTGTGTAGCATTCAATGTGTGTAGCACTTTGAGATTTTCACTAATGAAAAGTGCGTTTTAAATTGAATTCGTTATTATTATTATTATTATATTTTCAGCAGATAGATTTTTCACTAGAACTACCAGTATACCTGTATATCTTACTGTTACAACCAGCTGGTACCATTTTTAGAGGACAATGGTATCACTGAGCCATTTCAGTCTGGGTTTAAAGCCCGCCACAGTACAGAGAGTGCACTCTTAAGGGTTTCGAATGATATTTTTCTTTTAACAGACTCTGGCAAGTGTGTTGTTTTATTGCTTTTAGATTTGTCTGCTGCATTTGACACTGTTGACCACAGGGTTTTAATCTCTCGTCTTGAGCACTGTGTGGGCATCAGGGGTGCCGCCCTCAATTGGTTTAGGTCCTATTTAACCAATAGGAGTTTTTGTGTAAAAATGGACAATTTTATATCTTCCACTGCTCCTCTTCCACATGGCGTACCCCAGGGCTCCATCCTTGGCCCTCTTTTATTTGCTCTTTATTTACTCCCACTTGGCTCAATTTTTAGGAAACATGGCATTTCTTTTCATTTCTATGCTGATGATTGCCAGATCTACCTTCCCCTGGCACAAAACAATACACTCCAGCAACTTACACCCTGCCTTAATGATGTTAAGTCATGGTTTTCTCTAAACGTCCTTAGTTTAAACGAGAACAAGACTGAAATCTTGATTTTTAGACCGAGTTGCTGTCCTTCCTCCAGCATAGACCTTGGCTCACTGTCATGTTATCTCAGGGACTCTGTCACCAATCTGGGGGTGAAGTTTGAGTCTGATTTTAAATTTGATGAACAGATCAGCAGTGTTATTCAGAAAACTTTTTATCAGCTTCGCCAAATAGCAAAAGTAAAACCAATCCTAGCAAGACCTGACTTGGAGAAATTAATCCTTGCTTTTATCACATCTCGTCTTGACTACTGTAATGTGCTGTATGTAGGCATCAGCCAGACCTCTCTCGCCCGTCTGCAGCTCGTGCAGAACTCTGCTGCTCGCCTGTTAACTCAGACCCGTAGATGCGAGCATATCACTCCCATCCTGGCGTCCCTTCACTGGCTCCCTGTGCACTACAGAATTCATTTTAAACTTTTGCTATTTGTTTTTAAATGCCTGAACAACCTTGCCCCACCATATCTGTCTGAGCTGCTTCAGCCCTACTGCCCTCCCCGATCTCTAAGATCAGCTGATCAGTTGCTGCTGACAGTGCCCAAAACTAGGCTGAAGTTCAGAGGTGACAGAGCGTTTTCTGTCGCTGCTCCCAGGTTGTGGAACAATTTGCCACTGAGTGTCAGACAGGCCTCCTCTCTTCCTGTTTTTAAATCCCTTTTAAAAACACACTTTTATACCTTGGCTTTTAACACGTGATCTTGTTCTTTTATGGCATTTTAACCCACCTGCAGTGAGACTGGTATATGTATTTTTATTTTTGTATGCTTGCTTTTTGTTTTGTTTTTTATCGTTTTAGTTAGCTATCTTTTGTTTTACTGTACAGCACTTTGGCTAACCTTGCGGTTTTTAAAATGTGCTATATAAATAAAGCTGATTGATTGATTGACTGTTCTGTTGCTTTGCAGGCTTGGAGAGGAGGATAGAGGACTCCAGGACCAAGAGAACGTTGGTGGTCTCAGATAAGTAACCAGTGGCAGGTCAAACACAAAGGCAATGTTGAGTCAGAGATGTTTGTATCTTGTATAATTTGTAGATATGGACTCTAAGGTGGGGGTTCTAAAGAAAGACATTCAGATTAGAGGTCAGGAGACACAGGGAGACTAGGTTCTTGGATGAAGACCCACAAGTTAGAGGCATGATTCAGTGCCGCTAAGACCACAAAGAAGATGCAAAAGGTAGTAATATTTCACTTTGAAGAATTTCACTACTGTAGGCTGTATCACCATTTGTTAACCAACATTACAGTGGCGGGTTCTGGTTGGACTCACTAAAATGCTGATAGGGACTCGTCAGAATAGAATAGAATATATATTTATTGTACCGGGGCACAAAACATTGCAATTGGCGCACGCACCGTCCTTGAGAGGGGACATGCGTACGGAAGCCGCAGCAGAAATTAATCCGCGCCACCAAACAATCAGATATGGAAAAAAAGGAAGGTTACAATAAGATAATCAGTGGTATTCAAAAAATATTCTATCACATTTTGTCTTAGGACATTCTATGATACAGTCAAAAAACTCTACCAGCTCAAGCACAGATAAGACAAATCACATGTTGCATTTTGGTGGCGGAGCAGTGAGATAAGTCTGTGAACAATCGTCCAGATAGAGCACAGTCTGCAGATGGACTCAGCCGGCATCATCTGATAGCACACAGAGAGCTCTCGGGGGGTGGGGGGTGCGACAGTTCTTTCCAGTAGCTCAGACTCCAGGAGAGATTTGCAGTCAGCCTTTGTTCAAGGTTACTTGGGGTGTCCCGATTAGATTAGTTGATTTATTTATTCTTCAGGGCAGGCTACAGTGTACTCTTACTGTTAGCCTTGAGTCCAGGTGCTGTCTGAAGTCCAATTTGTCCAAATTATGTGAGCTTACATTCAACCCGAGCTACGGGTCCCCGTCTTCCCCCTGGTATAGCCCGATCGGCTGTAAACGAGTCCCAAACCGCACCGTAGGTCTGCGGTCCTCCACGACCGTTCCCATCGTACGATTATGCTCGTACAACATCTGGTTCATTAAGGTCAGAGCTAGGATCAAAGACTCGTTCTGAGTAGGAAGTTTCAACAGCGCGTTGATCGCTGCGGAACTCTTCCTGAGTTTCCAGTAGCAGAAGCCCCTGCACAAGCCAAAGAGCAGCGCACCTGCTACCATAAATCCAATTATATACAGATCTTCCACGTCCTCGACCGAAAGAACGGTCAAACACATCATTTTCCACTCTCCCCACGAATCCATGATGTACCCGGCCGCATGCGTGTCGAGGGGGCACGTTGGTTCTCCTGGTCCGGAGCGCTTCGTGGAAAAAAAATATCGATAGAGGAGACAGCCCACGCGATTAAATCCATGTTCCAAATTGCTTCGAGCGAGCACTAAAGAGTTGCAGACGAGACAAAAGAGCAAAAGCAGGGAGGAGGAAAACTTTAGGGCAGGAGAGGAGCAGAGAAGCGACCTGCTTGGCCAAGAGCCGGAAGTAGAAGGGAACAGCAGTGACCAATTAGCTTTGCCTACCATTCAGGCGTAAGTGTTGCAACAATTACAGTATGTGTGAAGGGGACTTGTCCCGCTCTCGTTTAAAATTTTTTTAGTTTGGAACACCCCCCCACACATACACATACATTTACCAAAATATTATTTCACCCAGCACTTTCTATTTCTTCACGAACAAAATCAATTCCACTTGATTAATAGGAGAATACTCAAACCACTAAAAACTCAAGGTTTTCTTGGTTCCCTACATCAAATCACCACACCACATGCAATATTTCTCCTACCTCTTGATGGGATGGGGGGAGGAGGAGGAGACTCCTCTGTGTTGTGCACAAGCTTAGCACCACATTAGTGCGAGCAATTGTTGACCGGGGTGGAGAAGGAGGTTTTAGGATGCAATAGAGAAGTGGAGTGCTATATCTATTAGGGCTTTAACAGACTATAGTACGCGTAATCTACACATCGATTCCTAGGACATCTATTTATTTTTTTTATTTCACGTCGAGTATTCGTAGTAACGTCATCACGTTGCAGTTACAGAACAGAAAATGAATCAACTTCCTGTTTGGAGCATGTTACGAACCGGTGTTACACCAAATTCTATGACCACCATATATTGTGACCATAGGGGGCGGTGTTGCATGCACTGTTGCAGGACACAGAATATGGTGTAACACCCGGTCCAATCGACCGAACCAGAACCAGCTTCACAAACAAAAAGCAAAAAAATATGAACCTCTAAACCTATGAAAAACATGTAAACATATTAATCTTTAAAACTAAACCTAATGTGCACCATCGCTGGCCCTGGTGTAGGGTGGTCGACCACCCCACTGTTTTTAAGTTTCGTTGTTGACGTGTTGCACGTAACTTTCACTTTTGCAACTTAATAATAATAACTAATAGTTTTGGTTTTCCAGCGACTTGTCTACAGTATGATAAATGGTAGGAGCATAATATATGCTCCCAATGTTTTGTTGGTCTTTTTTTGTAAATACTAAATAACTTTTTTTTTCCTTTTTATTTATTTATTCATTTTTTGCATCTTAAGATCCTATGACATAATCAACTACTCGAGTTCTACTCGAGCTTTATTATGTTAATGTCGAGTTTAAAAAGTATGTACTCGTTCAACCCCTAGCATCTTTAGCCAGCGCGTCTGTATTTCACAATGCTTACATAGCAC
>JBBPBX010011877.1:44600-55089 GCA_038048925.1 Garcialebias charrua
TTAAGATAAGATAAGATCCTTATTGTCCCCTTGGATTATATCACTCATATCCCAAAACTCACCAAATTTTGCAGCCGCATCAGGACTGGTGAAATTTACGTATTTTCGGGGTGTAGCAAAAATCAAAACAGAAACGGCTCAAGAGCGCCACCTAGAAATTTTCAAAATATCTTCCGCATTGGCCTTAGTTTGTCGTAGAAGCATGAAATTTGGTACACTTGTCCAATTCACCAAGATGCACAGAAAACCCTCTGGTACAAACGTTGTTCGATAAATAGGAAGGCGGTCGTTTTGGAATGCTGTCCAAATTTTCACACCTTTTTGGCAATTCACAGCCTCCGCATTTGAACAAACTTCTCCTAGGGATTTCGCTCAATCGGTTTCAGTCTTGGCCAGTTTCTTCAAAAGCCATGGGGAAACAAAACTTCTCAAAATGGTTTGTTTCGAAGCATGATAAAGTGGCGGGACCAGACCTCAAAGTTGGACAGCTCGCCATGAAAAACGAAATGCTAATAGCACCTTCACAAAAAACTGCCTAATACATCAAACCTTCAGTGATGGATCCACATCCGGTCCCATGCAAGACTGAATGGTCAAATCATGACATCCCTTAAGCCACGCCCCCTGACAACAGGAAGTTTCAAGTTTTACATTGAACGGTCCCGATCGGACCCCTGTTACCTAATCATCATGACAATGTGTCCAGTGACCCAAGATATGTTGGTTCTGAAACCATGTGAACATCTGTATCTTCTTAGGACCTACAAAAAAGTATATTGGAGCCCTGGTACAGCACCAACAGGAAGTTGGCCATTTTGTGTCAAAGGGTCATTTTTTTGAGTTTCTATTTGCAGATTTTAGCGAACTCCTCCTAGGGATTTTGAAGGATTACTTTCAAACTTGGTTAATATGCCCTTAACACATTGGACAGTAAAAGTTATGAAAAGCTTGCATTTTTGATTATGTTAAAGGGGAGTGGCCAGGCCTCAAATTTGCGCTTCATGCCATGAATTTCAAAACAATATAACTTTCACATTGAAAGACCAAAATGCACCAAACTTGGCACGAGTCATCCCTGTTGGATGCCCGACGATCCTTTGTGGTCAGATTGAGACGTCATCGAAGCCCCGCACCCTCAAAACAGGAAGTCACTTTTCTAATTTGGAATGCTCTCTCTATGACATCCTTGAACGAATCAGGATGATCCTGTGTTAGAAGACATTGAAGCCCCTTTCATAAGTAAAATCCACGCAATTGCCGCACAGACCAGTCCGGCTTTAATCCTCCCCGGGTCATTCATAAGACTGCAGTTGAAGGCGGGTAGGTCCCGTTCACATAAATGTATTCATAAATGAACCCGCAACGCGGCTCCAATAGAGACGTGGAGCAGAACTCAGCTGAGCATGAACTGGACCGCAATGTATTTATTGTGGGACAGACGTCAGACGTTCACAAGTTGTCGTTTCGTGTAATTTTTAATATTTCCTCAGTGATAAATCTACTGTCTCCCTCCAGCGCGCGTACACACAGCTCCTCCGCTGCAGAGGCTGCAAAGCTATATATGTTAGTGTTACTGAGTTTAATTTCTGTTAAGAACTGATTACAAATCAGCATATTTTACATGTGCATAGCCAGGATTTTCTAAGGGGCGATTCTTTAAATGCAAAACTGGAACTACAAAATGCAACATATCCGGTGGTCCAGTGGTAGAGCGTTGGGTTTTCGTTCCAAGCCTTTTCTTGACTCGGGTTCGAATCTCACTCGGGACAACTTATTTTACGTTTGTCTTTTATTGGAGAAAAAAAGAAGGAGTTTGTGTTAACCACAGGCATAACACAAACTTCTTTTTTTCTCCAATAAAAGACAAACGTAAAATAAGTTGTCCCGAGTGAGATTCGAACCCGAGTCAAGAAAAGGCTTGGAACGAAAACCCAACGCTCTACCACTGGACCACCGGGTATGTTGCATTTTGTAGTTCCAGTTTTGCATTTAAGAGAGAGAGAGAGAGAGAGAGAGAGAGAGAGAGAGAGAGAGAGAGAGAGAGAGAGAGAGAGAAAGAGAGAGAAAGAGAGAGAGAGAGAGAGAGAGAGAGAGAGAGAGGGGGGAAAAAAGAGCGAAACTAACTTTTACAAGTTGCTGTTTCATGTCATTTTTAATATTTCCTCACATCTACAGCTGCACTGATCAGCACGCGCACACACACAATGCTCCTCCGCTGTTCAGAAAGAGAGAGAAAAAAGAGCCAAATTAACTTTTACAAGTTGCTGTTTCGTGTCATTTTTAATATTCCCTTGTTAATAAATCTGCTTGTTGATTAATCCTGCGATCGCTCACTGTTGTCATCATCATATTCTGAGCGTGGATCTGCGGGTTGCATTCACAAGTGGGTCTGCCCGGCTCGGATCCGGCCCTGGCACTAGCCCGTTTCATAAGCCGGTTCAGTCTGGCTCTGATGCGTGTTCAGTCCTCCAACGAGCATTCAGAAGAAACACGAACGCGCATTGCCGGGTTAAATTTACTCGTCTCTGATCCGCCCCTGATACGCGAGCAGAGGTAGTATTAAGCTGTATTAATCTGTCGACTTGTGAAAGGTGTTCAGGCTTCTGCGGCTTCAAACTGATTTGAATAATGAAATACTCTCCCGACGCACACTGTTGCGCTCTATTTAAATGTGTAAACAAGAACATGACATTTGTATTTCGCTTGCGTATCACTCGCTATTATTCGCTGAATCTTTTTAATTTTTTATTGATCATCACTGAAATGTCTAATTGGGGTGAGGCAGAGACCCGTGTACTCCTGTCGCTGCGCGTAGAGGAGGAAATTAATAAGGGACTTACCGGTACAGTGAAGGATGGGCCCTTCTGGAGCGGATTGATGTGAGAGCAAAAAAATAAACAAAAAAAAAGCATTCGGATAAGCACAACGATGTTCGCTAGCGTCGCCATGTTTGTTTACAGACACCTCTGCGGTCCCACGTTAAACACGCAGGCACCACGTCCTCTGAGCTGCAGATTTTCACCACGCCTCTTTTCAACCCGCGTTGCAAATTGTTTTGTGAATGCTCCATTGAGGGCGGGCCGTGGCCAGATTCAACTTTGTTTTATGAATGACCCGATGGGGATTAAAGCTGGACTGGTCTGTGCGGCAATTGCGCTGATCTGACTTATGAAAGGGGCTACTACCTCTTCTGGCGGATCAGGGGCGCATCAGAGGCGAGTAAAATTTACTCAGCAATCCGCATTCGTGTTTTTTCTGAATGCTCGTTGGAGGACCGAACACGTATCAGGCCCTGACTGAGCTGTCTTATGAAAGGGGCTATAATAAGTTGATCTGAATTACTTTAAATTACAAACAGTTTTCGCTGGAGGATGTGGGCGTGGGGGTGTTAAAATCTCAGATGTGATGCCGTCGCCATACGTTTAGCTCTAAATTCCATAGATTTGAACCGAGGTGCACCAAAATCACTATGATTGATCATTATCCACCACGTCAACAGGCATACATGATAAGTGGCCAATACACTCCATAGCGCCCCCCTATATTATTGCTACAATTATAGCTCACTGATACATCATCCGATCTGGACGAGATTTATTGTGCTTCATCACTAAGCACTTCTACACACATTTAAATTGTGGTTTAACATATGACTCCAGTGCGCCCCTACATTATTCAAACTGTTATATCTCAGTGAAAGATCATCTGATCTGTTCCAGATTTATTGTGCATCATCTGTCAGCCCTTCTACACACATTGGTATTGTTGTTTAAAATTTCACTCCAGTGCACCCCTACATTATTCCAACACTTACAGATCAGTAATATATCATCCAATATGCACCACATTTATTGTACATCATCAGTGAGCCCTTCTACACACATTTCTATTGTTATTTCACTTTTGACTCCAGCGTGCCCCCTACATACTTCAAACTGTTATATATCAATAATAGACCATCCGATCTGTTCCAGATATTTTGTGTGTCATCTGTGGGCACTTCTAAACACATTGATATGCTTATATAACATTTGACTCCAATGCGCCCCCTACATTACTCAAACAGTTACAGTTCAGTGATAAATCAAATGATCTGCACCAAATTTATTGTGCTTCATCAGTGAACACTTTTATACACATTGGTATTGTACTGGTAGTTGAAAATTTTACTCCAGTGCGCCCCCTATCTCAGTGATGCATAATCTCGTCTCCACCAGTTTTTTTGTACTAGATCAATGAGTACTTTGAGACAAATTGGTATGGTGGATCCATGACATCACTTAAGCCCCGCCCACTCACACAAAAACCTCACGATTATTGAATGACTCTTCCAGCTTCGTCCTGTGTAACATATAAGACTGACACTGTATTCGCTAACTGTTGATTACCACATATGACATGTTGAAAAGCCTAATGGAAGTGCTCATCAAACATTCGCCACAAAAAAGGAAATCCAAAAAAACTTATGCCTGGAAAGTTGCATTTCAGCCAAACTTGGAAGGCTTGCAGCTGGACTCGTACTGATATGGGCGGAGTGCACACTCTGGTGGGCGCATACACACAGGTTATGTACACTATATACATTTTTTTTTTGTTTAAGACCACTAAAATCCTTTAAAATTAATGGTTTTGCACACTTTTTTTGTCGGAATCCCACTGTCTGCAGCCCTGCAGCCCTCTCCAAGATGGCCGCCAATTGACACCAGCTGACGGTCAGGAGCTCCACTACTTAAGGCTGCAGTCCATTGAGATCCAATGCTGGAGCATTGTACCTCAATCGGTATTTATGACTTCAGCCAGTGAATATCAGTCTGACAAGAGTTCTTACCTTTTGATCTTGTGTCCACAGTTTTGTGAATCCTTGGATCCTGCCTGATTTCCTTCTGCCAGTTCCTGCCTTGTTGCCACTCGCTTGCCTAACCACTCTGGAGTCCTGAGTCCTTTCAGAACCTCGACCCAACATCCCTCTGTAAGATAACAAATGGAGCATCAGTTTTTGATCCACCTATCCCACCAGAAGGACACTGACCCTGTTCTCTCTTCCAGGCACTCCCAAGACCCCAAGTGTTCCTTTATCACCTGTACATAATAAACACTGTAAATAATTGTTACTCTGAGTTGTGCCTCTGTTCTGGTCTCGTACCACTCTGGTTTCAGTCGGTCCTTACATTTTTCCCTATTGTTGCCACTTTGTAACTGTATTGGTTTGAGTTTGGCAATGCAGTTTCGGCTTGTGGAACACAGAAACAACAAGTGACATCAGAACATAGTGATGGTTATCAATTCCACTCTGTTTCCTGAATGTGCTCACCTAGACCAAACACATCCTCAGCTCCAACATCAGCCAGTACAAAGTGATTGATATAGGACAAGTTGACAGCTTGCCCCAACACAGGGTGGCAAATGAAACGCTCAGCCGATCTGATTACCCTCAAAGTCCCCTCAGATGGGACCATTAGCCCCACTTTGTTTTTTAGATGGAGTAAGTAGTAGCTGTGATCAAGTGATGCAGGTACAGCATCAGTAACCAAGCTACCACGGCACACATCACACAACAGCTTCTTTAAAATTTGCCGAACCACAAACCCCAAGATGTAGATGAGGGCATTGTCAACAAGGCCCCCAAAGTGAGTTGGCAGATAACTGTGGTCACGCACAACTGCAGAAGTGTTTGTGAAAGGGGATGGCAGCTCTTTGGTTTCTTCTTCTGTGGAGGAAGATGGCATTTCTAAAGCTGACAGAAACACAGTCGTATCCTGTACTGTCACATTCCCTGATGCACTTGGAGACAGCCCACACAGCACCATCAGGCGACGGAACTGGCCTGCTGAAGGGTTATTGTTCCAGCCTCTTGAGAAAACATAAAAGCACATACTGAACACTTTCACATATTCTCTAGTTGGACTTAACTTCATCTGAAAGAAAACTAAAATAAATAAAGTAATACATAATTGTCTATCTGAGGATGTAAAGACAACACTGTTAACAGAGAAGCATGCATGCATACAAACAAACCAAAAGTGAAAAAACAAAAACTGAAATTCCAACCTGATGCCCTGATTGAACTGAAGAGAAGCTCCAAGTGATTTTGGCTAAAGCGATAGATGCAGATCAGGGGTGCTCACACTTTTTCAGCATGCGAGCTACTTATAAAACAACCAAGTCAAAAAGATCTACCCAATACAAAAATGCAAAACATATAATTATCTTCAAATGTATTAAGGATTCTTTTTATGTACAATGTACCTATGTTGATGTACCTTGCATAACTGAATAAGCCAATATTGCACAACACATATAATAAATCAGTGGTCACCACCGTGGTGCCCGCGGGCACCTGGTCGCCCATAGGGACCAAATAGGGTGGTGGTGACAGCAATATAGATTTTTTAAATTTTATTTTAAAAAAATATGGTAGAAACTGATCCCCACCCCCTTCTTTATAAGAATCTGGTCTTTTACTTTAATACATTTAAAAAAATCATTAGATATTTTTTACTTTAATGTCATCTCTACAAAAGCTCCCTCCAGCGAATCTAAAGTGGTCCACAGGCCATCAGTTGATAACCATGGTTGTAGCAGGTTGTTATGGCTCCGGACACGTTTAATTTAGTGAAGGAAGGCATGAAAATGTCTCTTTTGGTACGGAGAGATTTAATGTATACAGCGGTGCTTATACATTTATTTTACAGTCTGTCCCTGAACGCACCGCAAAAGTGTGTTATGCAAACACTCGCGCTGCAGGACAGGAACACGTGCAGAGAACGGAGAGTAGTCAAGGAGGTTATGCTGTATGAAAAGTGTCTCGTATGATTTGAATAATGAAGCCACGTCAACTTCCAACCAGTATTGATGGGGATTTTAAACCCCTGTTACCTTAATAAAAACCACACAAAGATAAACAAGAGAACAGTGTTAAATCAGACAAACAACTTTGCAAAGGGGAAGGGCTTTTAATGTCTTTTGAAACTTAGTTTGGTCTCAAATACATTGTCCTGCACAATTCCGAATTGTACTGGACATGACAAGCTATTTAAACAAGAAGCAGGTGGAGCCTGACAAGCTCTGACGTCTTACAGATAAAACAAACAAGTCATGGTTCTGATCAAACAAGAACATCTAATCCAAACATTTGTCAAGGCTAGGAGACTGTCTTTTCTGTATCAAGGAGCAAAGCAAACAACATGTTTGTACTATCAAATATAAGTGTTTAAAGGGAACAGAGAATATTTGATATAAGTGAGCTGGGTTATAATTATTGGGTCAGAGTAATTAGTTTTAGATGATAAATATTGAACATCTCCATCATTTCATCCTCTTTATCATATATAAACTGATCATTATCAATCAGGTGAGCGGTGCGGAAAACAACCCCTGAGGCCGAATTTCTAATTTAGAGGCAAAAACTCACACCACCGTCCCGTGCCTCCACAGTAACGCCCTGAACATGCAGAATCACCTTTTTAGGATGGTTTGAGAGATTATAAAGTTTTGGAGAACTCTGTTGATTGTCATATTTCATGACTTATTTCAATGTTTGAGAGAAATAAAGATTTTGAGGAGAATTTTGCAATGAGTATGGTCTCACTTTATGGCTTATGTCAAAAGTTTTAAAAGGAATAATATATTTAGCAGGGATTAGTCTATTTACCCACAAAAACTAAGCTTTTTCCAAAGAAATAGAACTTTTGAGAAGAAACATATATATATAAAAAGAACTAATCTATTTGTGTTAAACAAATAAAAGAAATAAGCTATTTAATTTGTTTTAAAATAAAAAGAACCAATCTAATTTGTCTTAACCAAAGAACCAATCTAATTTGTTTTAACCAAAAAAGAACCAATCTAATTTGTCTTAACCAAAGAACCAATCTAATTTGTTTTAACCAAAAAAGAACCAATCTAATTTGTCTTAAACAATTAAATAGAACTCATACACTTTCAAAGATGTGGGAAATAATTCTCAAACACACAACAAAATAGCCCTTTATGGGCACAAAAATAAAATAAACTTTCAGTTGGTTTGAAACTTCTGTGATATCAACTAATGTCCAGGAAAGCGAAAACAACCGGTTTGAACTTAAAAAATGAAATAGATCAAACATTCTTCTTCACAGCATGCATCTTTTATTTTTTTTCTTTTGTGGGAGGGTAAGTTCAGTGTCTTTCCTGGGGAGGGAGTGTCCCGTTGTCAGAACACGTTCTTTCTGTTCCTCGGGGATTTGTTTGTGGCAGAAATTGTTGGGCACAAGTCCATTTCATCTGGGGGGGGGGGAGTTGCCGAAGAGCCTGTCAGTTATCTATAAGCAAGTAGTCTGCGTTAACAAAAAGCCAGTGCCTCTGGCTATAACAATCTAAACTGTTACTGTGGTGCTTTTTTATGTATTTTACTAAAAGTGTTATGTTTGTGTTGTGTTAATATTGTTTTATTACCTCAGTGAATTCAGCTGTTGCATCACAGTGTATAAACGGTGAATACCCAAAGTCCCTCAGAGTACGCAGAGCTACTGCTACAGAGCGACTCAGGGTCTGTGCAGCCAGGGACACCATCATCTTCTGTGAATCAAAATTCACATGCTTGTCGGTTACCTTTGGGCTAAACACAAAAAGATTTGGAAATCTGTGAATGTACTAAATTAACTAACTACTCCATGAAATTAAAAACAGATCCATACCCAAAATTTGAAATTGCATCTGAGTACTTTAAGCCATGGCTACCTTATTGGCCATGTGCAATCCATTGTTTTTCTGCACATCATTTAGATGAAGGATGTATTTCCAGTGGATCTGTCCGGTTCAGCTAGTAATTGGACTGCATGCTTGTAGTATATTTCATGCCAACTTCAACATGTGACAAGCATTCATCATTACAAATACTCCCTCACTAGTCACGGGATGATCAAAGAATGTTTTTATAGGTTCAGTAGGGTTTCCCTTTAGCTGGCAGCCAAGTCTGTTGCACATGCTTACATTGGATGCATGTCTGTCCATTGTGACACAGACCACTGTTATGCCACTCTCATGCAGTTCCTCCAATGCATGCACAAGTAGTACCTCCTGTGTCTCTGGGGACAAGGACTGAGTCAGGAAGTATGCAATAGGCTATTGCCACGGGTAGTGGTGATGTACTTCCGTTAAAATTTAGGCCACGTCCATCACGTCCGGCTCCTACTTACTGCTGTTGTTTTTAGCGTTAGTTCCTACAACTAGACCATGAAAAAGACACAAAAGGAAAAGTATTTGCGAGTTACTGGTACAACAAGTGAGTTCTGTTGTGTACCGTTGTGTCCTGTGAATAGCAAGTACAATAGAGTGCTTAGTTTTTTACATGTTACTGCCACGATTTGTGGCTAACTGCGGGGAAGACTTAGCCATTAAATCTAACACTCGGGTTTGTAGCCAGCATTTTAAACCTCAGGATGTTCAAGACCCAGCGTCAGAAACAAGAAGACAGTGGTTAAAATAGGAGCTGTACCTGCATTGTTCCAGTGGAATAAGTTCTCCCTTCCACCTGCACGACCGGGGTTTGGGAGAGAAGCAAAGAGGACAGAGAGGAGGAGAACACAACAACAGCTGCAGCACTCGGTAAGAAACATGATCATGACTCGACTCCAGACCCTGCACTTGTAGATTTGGTGTTGATCAATGATGAGTGATTTGATATAAGTTTGTAACTACATACTTTTAAAATAATATTCAGATTTTAACATATGTTTTCTAATCTGTAAAGATGTTTGTATACTCTTAGTCAGTAACTTCAGGGCTGTTATACCTCTGAAATAGTATCTGCAGTTTCCTTTATTGTGACACCAGAACAGTTTCATTTCAATTAAACATTTAATTTCCTGAGATGTAATTCATTTATTTTAAAGCATAACTTTCATAGAGTTCTCCATCCATCCATCTTCTTCCGCTTATCCGGGGTCGGGTCGCGGGGGTAGCAGCCTAAGTAGGGAGGCCCAGACTTCCCTCTCCCCAGCCACTTGGAGCAGCTCCTCCGGGGGAATCCCAAGGCGTTCCCAGGCCAGCCGAGAAACATAGTCCCTCCAGCGCGTCCTGGGTCTTCCTCTGGGTCTCCTCCCGGTGGGACATGCCCGGAACACCTCACCAGGGAGGCGTCCAGGAGGCATCCTAACCAGATGCCCGAGCCACCTCAACTGGCTCCTCTCGATGTGGAGAAGCAGCGGCTCTACTCCGAGTCCCTCCCGGATGACTGAGCTTCTCACCCTATCTCTAAGGGAGAGTCCAGCCACCCTGCGGAGAAAACTCATTTCAGCCGCTTGTATCCGAGATCTTGTTCTTTCGGTCATAACCCAAAGCTCATGACCATAGATGAGGGTGGGAACGTAGATCGATCGGTAAATTGAGAGCTTTGCCTTTTGACTCAGCTCTCTCTTCACCACGACAGACCGGTACAGCGCCCGCTTCACTGCGGACGCTGCACCTATCCGCCTATCGATCTCACGCTCCAGTTTTCCCTCATTCGTGA
>JBBPBX010011878.1:5287-15350 GCA_038048925.1 Garcialebias charrua
AAAAAAAAAAAAAAAAAAATTTAACGGTGATTTAGAGGGTTGTGTAACATTCTGTTCAAAACTACCATAAAGGTGTTGTTCTTCACTTCATTGTTTAAAGATTGCCGACTGTATGCAGAACAAATTAACACATGCAATATAAACACAAACAAAGGAAATAAAGTTATATTGTGTCTTGGATTATAAACCAACATCGGTTTTAATCTGCAGTGTTCACTTATGTAATATATTAGCACCCTGCTGTCCTCTGCTCTGCCTGACACATTTATCTGAGCCAGCAAAGCGCTAAGCATGAGATAGCATTAACGCAGAGTCAGAGTTTTTGTTGTTCTTATCATCATGGATGCAGCAGGTGGAGGCTGAGCACAGCTACGGGCCGTCGGACATCAGCCGCCTCCCATCCCTGCGCAGGTCGTTTATTACGGTACACTTCATCTGATACCTGATCAGTGAGTGGACAGGAAGGACAGAGACTCATCGGCAGACGTATACGGGATGATTAATCTGAGAAAGTGCTGAGAGGACCACAACATACACAGGGTCATCCTCACAACGTTCATTATGACTGAGTGTGCGGTAAAACATGAGAAAATATTCACTGAAAAATGCTTTCAGTTGTTGTAGAAACTATAACCCCCTATCAAAAACACTGTCTTATGAGAAATATTTATTATAATATGTGCAAGTATAGTATAGTATGAATAGACCTAAGTATAGTATGAATAGACCTGGTAAGATCTATTCAGGGGTTCTGGAGAGGAGGGTCCGTCGGATAGTCGAACCTCGGATTCAGGAGGAGCAGTGTGGTTTTCGTGCTGGTCGTGGAACACTGGACCAGCTCTACACCCTCAGCAGGGTCCTGGAGGGCGCGTGGGAGTTTGCCCAACCAGTTTACATGTGCTTTGTGGACTTGGAAAAGGCATTCGACCGCGTCCCTCGGGGGGTTCTGTGGGGGGTACTCCGGGAGTATGGGGTACCAGGCCCATTGATATGGGCTGTTAGGTCCCTGTACGACCGGTGTCAGAGCTTGGTCCGCATTGCCGGCAGTAAGTCAGGCTCGTTTCCAGTGAGAGTTGGACTCCGCCAAGGTTGCCCTTTGTCACCGATTCTGTTCATAACTTTTATGGACAGAATTTCTAGGCGCAGCCAAGGTGTTGAGAGGATCCGTTTTGGTGGCCTTAGAATCGCTTCTCTGTTTTTTGCAGATGATGTGGTCCTATTGGCTTCATCAGATCGTGATCTACAGCTTTCGCTGGAGCGGTTTGCAGCCGAGTGTGATGCGGCCGGGATGAGGATCAGTTCCTCCAAATCCGAGGCCATGGTCTTGAGCCGGAAAAGGGTAGCATGCCCTCTCCGGGTCGGGGAGGAGGTCCTGCCCCAAGTGGAGGAGTTTAAGTATCTCGGGGTCTTGTTCACGAATGAGGGAAAACTGGAGCGTGAGATCGATAGGCGGATAGGTGCAGCATCCGCAGTGAAGCGGGCTCTGTACCGGTCTGTCGTGGTGAAGAGAGAGCTGAGTCGAAAGGCAAAGCTCTCAATAGTTCCCACCCTCATCTATGGTCATGAGCTTTGGGTTGTGACCGAAAGAACGAGATCTCGGATACAAGCGGCTGAAATGAGTTTTCTCCGCAGGGTGTCTGGACTCTCCCTTAGAGATAGGGTGAGAAGCTCAGTCATCCGGGAGGGACTCGGAGTAGAGCCGCTGCTTCTCCACATCGAGAGGAGCCAGTTGAGGTGGCTCGGGCATCTGGTTAGGATGCCTCCTGGACGCCTCCCTGGTGAGGTGTTCCGGGCATGTCCCACCGGGAGGAGACCCAGAGGAAGACCCAGGACACGCTGGAGGGACTATGTTTCTCGGCTGGCCTGGGAACGCCTTGGGATTCCCCCAGAGGAGCTGCTCCATGTGGCTGGGGAGAGGGAAGTCTGGGCCTCCCTACTTAGGCTGCTACCCCCGCGACCCGATCCCGGATAAGCGGACGAAAATGGAAATGTGCACGACAAAGTTATTGTACATACTAGAACTAATACAAGCAGTATTGTCCCCCGTCACTGAGGGATTTGAATAATGAATGTTTGTCGTTTTCAAGATGAGAGTGTTTTTCTGGACTGGAAATGAACAGGGAATGCAACTAAACCTTAATTTTTGGTGCAAGATATTCAAGTGGGCAGGAGTTACACTGTGTGTACGTTTAGTTTTCTTGCTTATCCAAGGTAGCACAGAGTAGCAGATCATGGCAAGTGAAGGAGAAATGTCGGCATACTGGTGGAGCCAGGGGGTGGCCAGTGGTAGAGCCAGTGGGTGGCCAATGGTGGAGCTAAAGGGATGCCAATAGTGGCCTTGGTCACCATAGATTAATCTTCAGTCACCCTAATTATTTGAGGAAATTATACTTTCAAGCAATTTAAAAACTAGAAAGCAAAGCTTCCTCAAATCATAGGGGTGTTTGGTTTAAATACAGTATATGCATGGTAGCCATCTTGGATTTTGATGTGGGAACCCAATTTTTGAAAGTGATCTGAAAGTGTGTTGGTTTTCTC
The DNA here is from genome assembly GCA_038048925.1 of Garcialebias charrua. Lineage (NCBI taxonomy): Eukaryota > Metazoa > Chordata > Actinopteri > Cyprinodontiformes > Rivulidae > Garcialebias > Garcialebias charrua. The sequence continues at coordinate 7,826 of JBBPBX010011878.1, forward strand.
CAGGTACTCCAGTTTCCTTCCATAGACCAAAAACATGCATGTTAGACTGATTAGTAACTCTAAATTGTCTTTAGGTGTGAGTGAGAGTGAATGGTTGTTTGTCTCGTTTGTCTCTATGTGTCCCTGTGATGGACTGGAGACATGTCCAGGGTGTCCCCCACCTCTTGCACAGTGACAGCTGGACATGGGCACCAGTGACCCCCATGACCAAAAAACGAAAAAGTGGGTAAAGATGATGGATGGATGGATGGATGGATGGAACTTGGGGTGGTTTTATGACATTGTACTTATGAGATGGTAAATAATAAATGGTTACTAAAACTTTTAGTAACAATGGATGTACAGCTTATTACTTTTTTGAGTCAACCCAATTCAAGATGGCCACCAGAGTTAGCTGACAGTAGAAAAATGTATTTACCTGTTAATTTTACAGATATTGAGCTAATTGGTAGTAGCTGAGTCATTCCAAACAAATCCTATGAGCAGTAACAGATCACATGGCATAACAAAATTGTAAGTTAGTAAACAACCTTATCTTAAAGGTTTGACCAAAATGTTTACAATCTTTTTATTTATAAGTTTGAAATGCAACGGGTGATAATTTGTCACTTTTTATTTAGTCTATTTCATTATTTTTAAGTTGCTAATCATTTTTTTTTTTTAATCTATGAGGTATTGCTAATGTCAACTAGATAAGGGAAATTAACTAAACAAAACAGAAACGGTAAGATGAACAAACATCCATACAGCTCAGTCTCACAGTACAGTTGGTTTAATTTCAAACTATGATACAGATATTTTATAAATAATTTGCCGGCCAGTTTTAAAGCATGCCAATGCGAGCAATGTAATAAGTCATGACTCAGAAATTTGCAAGCTGCTATCAGATCAAGTTTTTACATGCTGTCTCTGAAGGCTGCATGTGATTTGTTTGGATCCCCTCCTGTCGCTGTGGTTGACAGATAACGGGAGTCAACCAGCCTGCTTACATCTTTACCACAGACAAATTACCAGCCGCAGCTTGCTGCAACACACTCACAACGTCTAAAGGACTAAAGCAAAAATACGGAGAGAAAGTAAGCTAACTCACATCTAAAGCTTAATTCAAACACAAATGTAAACTCTAAAAACGTAATTGTGCTTAATTTCTTTTTTGTTGTTGTTGTTGTACAATATTGCAGTGCTTGTGGTAGTAATGGTCACTGACCTGCTTGAACGAACAAAGGCTTTTCTAGAAGAAAAACTGTTTGTTTCCAGTGCGTCTTGGTGACCTGAGGACCTGTGGAGAACTTCACCTGGAACAGACACACACAAGTGCTCGGGGCTTATTGTCATATTGAAATATCTCAAAACAAACTTTTGAATGCAAAAAAATAAAATAAATAAAAACTCCCTCTACTGTATAGGAAAAACTGTTGTTTTAAAAATCCAGTTGAATTTTGGACAAAACAAACTGAAGTAGAATAATTTGAGACTATAAGATGCTGAAAGTACTGTAGTGGAACAGGTCCTCATGTTTGACCTTCAATTACACCTTTTCACATCTCTCTGAAACTTTGAGTGTTACACCTTTCTTGAAGCTCTCAAGGAGACAAGTGGACACTATTTTATTACATTTATTGTGAATTAAGAGACACAAATCAGAAGAGACTTTCTTGAATTTGTGTTAATTCAGAATTAATCAACACAATAACTTCAATACACTGTATTGATCGTGGTTTATGCTGTTAGAATATCAGTCACTTCTTCATATGAGGAATCAAAGCATCACCTGTTATGCATATGAACAGTATATTCTTAATATGTGTATGATTTGACTAAGCTGGTGTATTTTAAATATGCCAAAGTGAAAAACAAGTCAGAATAACCTGTTATGGAAATGTTTAGAGACACGGAGGGAAAAGTCGTAGACTAAACTTGTCGTCTGTCTCCTTTTTCTAAAAACAAATCCATCTGTTCTGTCGCTGTTCTCAAAACTTCTGTTTCTTGTTATGAAACCATTTATAACTGACGTTTACCTGATGTCAACAAATCTCCTCCCTACTCTGGTCACAAGAGCCAATGAAACAGAGAGGAAACTCTGACGTCAGGTCCTGTTAAATATCCCAGCTTCCTGGAACTTTGGAGTTCGCTGGGAGAAGCTGGGATGTGAACTTTCTCTTTGAAACTGTGGACGTCCGACCATGAGTCAAAGGTCCGCGTCTTCAGCAAGGTTCAAACAGCACGTCAGCTGTGAACCATTCGAGTGTCACAGCTCCAAGCTGTGAACTCTTTCTGGAAGTTGTTATCTTGAAAACCAAACCGGAGCTGAGGGCATTACCCTGGGAGGCAGAAGCAGACCTCACGAGACCGTGGAAAGATGAAATTTGTCGCCTGTAAAACGCAGCAGGGCATGCGCGTATGGCTTGACTAATTTACCGGAGTCGAGACAGGAAAATCTTCACAAAGGTAAAAGTCGTGTTCATCACGGTACGGACGTCCAGCCGAACCCGACCAGAGGATGTGCTGTCTCTGGTTAAAACATCTCAAGATAAGACTTCAACCATTTCCCTTTCATCCTTAAACTTCCTCCTTAAACTTTCTCCTCTTATTTTTATTTCTAAAAGTAAAACTGTAAGTTGTGCCGCAGAAATAAGTTAATATAAGACCCATTAACTTGTGTTCTGTTGTTCCTATGTTTAATCTGCTGAAAAGTTAGTTATAGGAAACTGATCGATCAATCTATGTAAATATGTTTTGATTGTAATTTGATGATGATTTGTTATTAAATGATTCTACCTTTGGTAGGTCAACATGATAACGTTTCCTGTCAATTACATTCACTGAGTCACAGATTTATTGACATTAATCTGAAAAAGTGAGAACCCGTGAATTGATGGTAAGTTTGTGTCAGATAAAATCTACTCAAATCTATCATCTAAAATATAGATGTCAGCAAACTGATCAATGTATCTATTTTATTACAGTACAACTGAAATAAAACACTTTAATATTACATTTGACAATTCTTTTTTAAAAATTCTTTATTGTTTGTTTATTTGATTGACTTTTCTTAGACCTGTCTAAAGCTTTTGACACTGTAGATCATAACAGCTGTCATAAGCTCTCAGAAATTGGTTTCTCAGATCACACTATTGGTTGGTTCTCTAATTATCTCTTAGATTGGAGGAAATGTGTTCAACATATTGGTATTTCCTCCAGTTATCTAATTGTTAACAAGGGTGTACCACAAGGTTCAGACTTAGAACCCACTCTCTTCACAATCTACATATGTACGGTAAGTCAGAGCATCCCTGATGCACCCTTACATCTCTATGCAGACGACACAGTTGTTTACTGTTGAGCTAGAGCAATTGCTAAGGTTTTCCAGCTTTTACAGTCTGCATTCAACATCATCCAGTTAGATTTGTTCCATCACAAACTGGTGCTAGATGTTGATAAAACCAAAGGGATGTTGTTTTCAAACAGGAAGTCAGTTCCAGCAGTCCTTCCTTCTATTTTATCTGTGACTGGTGTTCCTATTGAGTTTGTTGAATCTTATAAATATTTGGGTATTTTGGTCAACTCACATCTCTCTTTTAAGCCTCATGTCACAAACTTGGTAAAGAAACTGAAAGTAAAACTGAGCTTCTTTTTCAGAAATAGATCCTGTCTAAGGCCTTGTACACATGTAGCCGGATATCAGGAAAACCGAATAGTTTATCATTTGGCGTGGCCTTTCATCCACAAATGAACTCCGGTTGATGTAACTATAAACGAATAATTAAAAAAACTCAGACCAAAGTGGAGATTTGAGAATTCTCCTCTTTCGGGTTTGCGGGTGGACTTTCGGAACCGGAGATTTGCGCTGACGTCACATGTACTCCGTTGGGTAATGCTCTAAAAAAAAGCGCTAAAATGTCAACATACCTGCTCTGACATGATCCCCAGTCGATATTTTCCTGCGTTTTATTAACTTTGTACTCCAACACGGTATTTAATAGTAGTTCAACCTCGCGGTCTGTCCATACAAACGAACCTCCAGGCGCCATGATTCAATACTAACAGAAGTTGTGGTTGCTTTGAAGGGTTGTGATTGGCTGATATACGTTTCACCTTTGCACTACACTGCCTCCTATGGGTTGGGCATATTCTTTACAACGCTCTGTGGTGAAAATCACCGGGTTCATGTACAATCATTTTCTCTATCCGAACATGTATGCATGTACGGCAATATTTTTTTGCGCAGATATTCGTTTTTTAAAACACCAGGCTACGTGTGTACAAGGCCTAACTCTGAATGCTAGGAAACACTTTGTAACTGCAACTTTGCTCCCCTCCATTGACTACTGTGACATTTACATGAATGCTTCTGCAAGCACCCTGCAGATGCTGGATGCTGTCTATCACGGTGCGCTAAGGTTCATAAGTTGCTGTAACTATCGTACCCACCACTGCACCCTGTATTCACTGGTTAACTGGACATCATTAACTTCACGCAGACTCTTCCACTGGTACATTTTCATCTTTAAATCACTTCTCAGTCTGCTGCCTTCATACATCTCCTCCTAAATGTCTCTGCGTGAGTGCAACTACAGCGTACACACCCAGGACATCATTACATGCAGTGTTCCCTCAGTGAGAACTGAACTAGGCAAAAGGGCCTTCTCCTACTCTGTTCCTGTTTCCTGGAACACTTTGCAAAAGATCTGAAGCTCTCGACCTTGACCTCTCTAAGGGATTTTAAACAACTGCTACCATGTTCATGTTTTTAGTATTTTAGATTGTTTTATACTGTATAGTATTATAGTATAGTATATTATAATTTATCATATTTTACACCGCTTTATAATGTAGCTGTTTTTTGTTTTTAGTTAATTTCTTCTATTTACTTTTCATTTTATGTGCTCTTTATGATTGTCTGTTGTTGTCTGAACCTCCTCTGTGCTCTTTATTTAAAACAGGACTCTCGTAAATGAGTTCTCGAGGGTCAATGAGACTACAAATTTATAAATAAAGGTTGAATTGAATTCTGTGCAGTCAATACACCTTTAGAGTTCTGAGTTTTAAAACCAATTATAGCTTAGTCTGTGTGCTAAATAAAATAATTGCTTCGCACTTTTTCAGCAAAATGAACCCTATTTTTACACATTGTTACAGCAATAGCCTCCAGTGCAAATGGTAATTTATTGCTTCAGCCATAATTTTCAGCAGGGTTCCCAGGTAGAATAGGAAGTGCAATCAAAAGGCATGTCTGTGTTGCTCACAGAGCTTGGCATCAGCTGTTCCTCCTGGCCAGGCTCTGCTGGGTAAATGCTTGTATCAGCAGTTGGCTAAGACGCTCGTCGATTGCCAGCGAACGCCTCAGGGAGGAGGAACACGCTAAAGCGTGAACGTAATTGAGTTTCCATTAAATGGCTAGGATGTTGCCACTGCTGCTTACCTTGTTGCTGCAGCCTTTGTCGAAGAAAATGTCAAAGTAGCCGACAATTGCCTAGAATGAAATATTAGGGCCGTGTTAGATTGTGACAGTACAATAAACCCCTGGATGTATTTGACTACACAGCAGCTCTGACAAGTACAGGTGAGAGGCAAACCTCGTCTCGACAAGCACAATTTAGCTTGAGCTAAAACTAAGGCGCAAATATCAGACTGACACAGAAAGTGACCTTTTTTCCAGTTAAACATAAAGCACAGCTTATTAATGGTAGTTCAAAAATGACAATACTGTATTTTGTCTGTTTTTCAAGATGCTTTGAGTTTTTAGTCTGAAAAAATACATATAAATTCTGTTCACCTGTCTAAAACTCTGTTTTGTTTTTTAACCCAATTCTTCTCAAAATTAACTTGGTAACTTGTCTGACTTTAGGCTGAGCCCATAATATTTCCCCTCACTTCATCTGACTTGTCTCTGGACAGAAGAAATACATGTATACAGTACTGTGAGGCAGCCACCACCAACAAAATATAATTCTGCTGACAAATAAAATGCTTGCTACAGTACATGAAATTAGCTAAGGTGGCTATTTTGGTGACAGTTTTGCAATGAAGTAAAAAAAGGCCCAAGAGAGGAAAATATATATACAGGACTGCGTTTGCTCCAATTGAGTAAGAATGTCTGGAAAATGCACACAAGAGGAAAAATAAAATTACATAATTATGGTATTTCTCAGGTTACTGTGACATAAAAAAGTCTTTATAAAAAATAAATCAGAACCAGTATGATGTTCTGTTAGAGCTTCCATTTGACATTTTATTTATGACTACGGTAACCAGAAATGATAAATTTACACAATTCCTGTTGTGGAAATACAAAATTTTTATTAGACTGACTGATTTTTACAAGTTGCTGAGCTACAAACAGAGTATCTGTATGAAAATTAATTCAAACACCTAAAAGAAAATAAAGGAAAGTCAAAGGCCTGAGTGTCTTTAGGTGATAGTTGTCAGATTTGTGGGTTAAAAACCTCCCCCTTCAGGTTTGTTTGCCTCCTGTTTCTGCCCCCACTGGTTCAAAACCAGACTGAAGACCCACTTGTTCAAAAAAGCTTTCAGTGTGTAACTTTTATTACTTTTGGTATTTTAATATGTAGCATTTTTTATTTCCATTGCCTTTTTATTTCCACTTGTTCAAAAAAGCTTTCAGTGTGTAACTTTTATTACTTGTGTTATTTTAGTATGTAGCATTTTTTATTTCCATTGCCTTCTTTTATTGCTGTTGTTTCTTATTCTATTTTCATTGATTTATTGTTCCAGTTTATTCATCTTTTTATCCTGTTAAGCACCTTGGTCAATGCAAGGCATTGTAGGAAGGTGCTATACAAATAAAGTTTATTATTATTATTATTATTATTATTAATTTTCATCCGCTGTTCTAAGGCAGGTAAGAACAAGAAACATCCCACAAAACAAAAGAGCAGGAAATAATACAAACATCACCTATAGCACATAACACAACATAAAATTACAATAAAGATATGATGCCATAAGAAAATAGACAAAGTAATCTACACATGAGTGCACTTCTGGTGAGTTTTCAGCCAAAGTTTCAAAGAGTTTTTAAAGCCAGTAAGGTGCCACAGTTCCTGATGGAAACTGGCAGTGTGTTCCATGACTGCGTGCCTCTGATGGACACCACCATTTGGCCAAATTTAGTCCTGCGCCGCTGCACATCACAATCTCCTCTGGTCAGTGCTCTTGTGTTTACTGTACTTGTTTTTTTACTTATAAAATATATTAAAGGAGGAGGAGCAAGTCCATTTAAAACTTTAAAAATCAGGCAAACGTCCATAAAAATCTGATAGCTATTAAAATCCAAAATGTTGTACTTATTTATGATGTTGCAGTAATGATACTGTATTGGCTTTTTGTCAAAAATTTTCAGTGTTTTCTTAAAAAGAGACTTTAGGGGCTTCATGATGATCTCTGAAGTGTGAGACCATGTAGTATAACAATAGGCTATATGTTGGTGAAGATTCTCCGTCGTCCAGGACATGATAAATCAAAAAGGCGTTCAATTCAAGATCAACTGGACTTTATTTGTAAC
>JBBPBX010011878.1:37249-48390 GCA_038048925.1 Garcialebias charrua
AATGGGTTTTGTTCTGGCTTTTTTTTTCTTTTCTTTTTTTTACTTGATGGTAACGTATACTGTACACCTACTTGGGAAAATATAACATGAATATATATATATAAGAGGATATTTATATATATATTGGGCTGATTTCAGCCTGGGGTGTGTAGCGCCTTCGGTCTATTTTTCATCCCCCTACTGGCCTTAATAACTTCTGTAACTAAAATAGTTCCACCTCTATGAACCCTGAGAGGCTAAAACCAGGGTCTTAAGGTCAATGAAATGCTAGATGCAACTGCTGAAGGTTATTTTTGGAAGGACAATATGATGATTTGGAACAAGACTCTAATGCACTTTGTAAATTTGTATCCACCACTCTTCTTTTCCAATTTGGTTGTAGGGTAAATACATAAGTTAAGGGGTTGTTTTACTAACTAAAGAAAAAGAAGTGGACAAAATAATGGCTGAATTGAACAAAACATGAAAATAGTGGCAATGTAAAATATTGTGGCAGCCACTAGTAAATGGTCTCCATTGCATGCTTTTGTTAGCTTTTGTGGATATGATTATTCTGATGTTTTTAGATTGGTTACAGTGTGTTAGGAAAGTGTTTTTAATACAATGAGGAATTGATGCTGGAGAATTCTGGTTCTTTCCTATAATGTACATTTGTTATTAAAATGTGGTAAAATATGGTTTTGTTTTTGCTAGTCTTCACTGTAGTTGTCTTTAAATGGGATTTTGTAAACTGACTAGTCTTTTACAATGCAAAATGTTTTTTTCTTTGCAGACAAACAAAGGGGATGAGCTTTCCAATCGAATCCAAAGGATGCTGGGCAGTTATGAAGATGTGAATATTCCCTGTCCCTTTTCCCTAGAGAATTTACCTATTCCTACCCAATCTTCACAGTCCGATCAGAGTCAGACAACCGAACATAAATCAACAAAAACCCCATTCCTCAATAAGGACTTTCACACATCTACCCAGAATGGGACGTCTAGTAACAGCTTTCCCTCTCATCCTGTGAGGGTGCCTACTGCTGTGTCTTCTCCAAACCACCATAAACATTTTCCCACTCTTTCAAATACTTCCTTGAACCACAGTTCAGTCACCAGGTTCAGTTCAGTACAGCAACAAAAGGAGAGCGAACTCTTCTCAGATTTCAGGGGATGTGTTGGCCTTCATCAAGAAATGTCTGCCCAGTCTTCAGATGCTAAGCCTTTGAACCTTCTACATTCCACTGACCATAATATTGACATAGATACTAGGAACACTTTTGTTAGGCATCAGCTTCAAGTGGCTACAAATTATTCCTCCGAGTCTGCCAGTACCATGGATGCTTCCACATTGAAAATTAGGCATTCACCTAAAGATGCAACTCTGCCTCAAACAAAGACTAATACCCTACCCTCCCAGACATTTACTTCGCTGCTTTCATCCAAGCAGTCTGGGACAGCAATGACCCAGAAACCAACAGCGTATGTGCGCCCCATGGACGGCCAGGACCAGGTGGTCAATGAATCGCCCAATCTGAAGCCATCTCCAGAACATTATGTACCACTTCCAGATGTAATAAACAATTCTGACCCTCTCAAAACAAAGAGTATGCCACAGTATATGGAGGTAAGTTTATTTTCTTAGACATTGTAAATTTAATATTGTGCCATATAATAATATTAATGTCATTTATCCAAAGTGATGTGCCGTTTTACTGCTCAAACAAGTGTTGATGCATTCTGTATAAACAAGTGTTAATACTTTGCCACCCAAGGTTCTGGCCCAGCCATCTGCAGTAGTGTAGAAGTTTGTAAGTGGTGTCTCGAAATCAAACTGAGCTTTGGATATCTAGTGAGACTGATGTGATTTTTATTTTTAAAAAAAAATTATCTCAAAATTGGTCCAAGTTCTAGTGTCAATCCCTTAACCTTTATGTCATTAGCTGTTTTCAAACCGAATGGTACTAAGGACCATTTGAAGATTACAATGTCTTAGTCCCCTGGAGCAGTTATAAGGATCCCTTCACACTAGATGACGACCCATTTGTAATGTAAAACATCTGTCAGAATATAATTTGGCAGCACGGTGGCGCAACTGGTAGAGCTGCTGCCTCTCAGCGAGAAGGTCCAAGGTTCACATCCCGGCCGGTCCGGGGGCCTTTCTGGGTGGAGTTTGCATGTTCTCTCCGTGCATGCGTGGGTTTTCTCCGGGTGCTCCGGTTTCCTCCCACAGTCCAAAAACATGCATGTTAGGCTGATTGGTAACTCTAAAATTGACCCTAGGTGTGAGTGAGACCGGTCCCTCTTGTAAATGAGTCCCCGTGGCTCAACGAGGATAGCCTGTATAAATAAAAGTTGAATGAATAAGCGGTTTTGCAGGATCTTGGTTCAGTCTTCAGGTGTGTATTGGGAATGCAGTTGACTCCCATTTAAGGGTGATTGTGTAGTAGGTCGGATAGGTGCAGCGTCCGCAGTGAAGCGGGCGCTGTACTGGTCTGTCGTGGTGAAGAGAGAGCTGAGTCAAAAGGCAAAGCTCTCAATTTACCGATTGATCTACATTCCCACCCTCATCTATGGTCATGAGCTTTGGGTTGTGACCGAAAGAACGAGATCTCGGATACAAGCGGCTGAAATGAGTTTTCTCCGCAGGGTGTCTGGACTCTCCCTTAGAGATAGGGTGAGAAGCTCAGTCATCTGGGAGGGACTCGGAGTAGAGCCGCTGCTTCTCCACATCGAGAGGAGCCAGTTGAGGTGGCTCGGGCATCTGGTTAGGATGCCTCCTGGACGCCTCCCTGGTGAGGTGTTCCGGGCATGTCCCACCGGGAGGAGACCCAGAGGAAGACCCAGGACACGCTGGAGGGACTATGTTTCTCGGCTGGCCTGGGAACGCCTTGGGATTCCCCCGGAGGAGCTGCCCAAGTGGCTGGGAGAGGGAAGTCTGGGCTTCCTTACTTAGGCTGCTACCCCCGCGACCCGACCCCGGATAAGCGGAAGATAATGGATGGATGGATGGATGGATGGATGGATGTGTGGTAGGTCCACGATGGGTTTGAGGATTTGCAAATATTCTGTATTGAGGTTGTAGTGGTTTATTATTGTGGGAACAGGGTATGATTGTCTTGGCTGGCGTGGAAGATAGCATGGTTGCATCAGTGGCAACATACATCCACAATGTGGTCCTCTTATTTACCTACATGGGGCGGCCGTGGCATAGTGGTAATGGCAGTCGTCCCCCGATCGGAAGGTTGGAGGTTCGAATCCCGGTTTCCCACACCATGTGTCGTTGTGTCCCTGGGCAAGACACTTAACCCCGAGTTGCTCTCGGTAGGACTGGAAAGGCGCCTTGCATGGCAGTCTGCCGCTACCGGTGTATGAATGTGTGTATGAATGGGTGGATGGTTGGTATTGTAAAGCGCTTTGGGGCCCCTCATCAGGGGCTAGAAAGGGCTATATAAATAAGCTCCATTTACCATTTACCTACATGGCTTGATTGAGAATTTGGTAGATTGCAATCACATTAGAGACAAGGTAATGTAAAAACCTATTGCAGAGTGATGCCATTAGCTATAGTGCTGTGCTATCATGGTATAATCTTCTAGATGCAACCTGACATAGACTGATTCTGCCAAAGGGAGCCTAAGAACTTGCATGTTTGTTTTTGCAACAGGAGAATTGTGTGATTATGCCGACAATGATGAACTAGTAGAAGCTATGTGTTCCTTTGGTTTAATTTTGAAAGCTTAGTTTAAAAGTGCTACCTCAGTTAATGTTTGTGTTTTGTTGTTATTTTTATCACCTTGCTGATAGTTTTGAACACTGTGTGTGTGTGCACATTAAGACCAAGGATGCTCCCAAAACCATTTTTGATTTGTCTGCTACTCTTCAAACATTTGCAAAGTGCACAATGTTCATACTCTAAATCCTCGCCCTCTATATTACCTTTAATAAGCCTTACAGTTTGTTTTAAAGTATCCCGTATGGTGTCATGTAGTCTTCAGGCTTTTTGTGTCTGTCTTCAGCTGCCTCTGATAAATTTGTTCCTGGGATCAGTTGAACAATTCATAAGCTTTGTCACCAACTTGCATAACTGTTCTGTGGACTGAACAAGTCCACAGAACAGTTATGCAAGTTGGTGTCTGCGTAACTCGGCTTTTCATCAAAAAAAAATTATATATTTTTTTTTAATGGGAGATGCGCCGTAACCACGAAGCGTCATAACTCGAGACCGTCGTAACCCGAAGACTACCTGTAATATTGAATTTAGCTTGTTTTTTTTGCCTCATATTGTATACTCTGTCACTTCTGTGGGTGTTAGAGACTCAAGATAGTCATAATATAATCTGCTATAGGTTTAAATGTTTTGCATAAGTATAAACACATGAGAAATATTTATTTTTGTTTATTGTACAGCAAGTTTATCTACTGTCTCTTTTGGGCTAAATAAAATTCATAACTAGAAGCATTGGGAGAGCGCACACCTCTGCCAAGACGTAAGGGTCACTCACACAGTAAAATCTTGCACACAGACAAGAATCCTTTAAAGTATAAATCATTTCTTCTTTGTAACAACCTCTATATTTCCTGAAAATTTAATAACAATCCGTTCCTAACTTTTTTTTAGTAATCTTGTGCACAGACAAACAAATCAACACTACTGAAAACATGACCTCATTGGCAGAGGTAACCATTTATCTCATATATTGCAGCAATGAATTGTGCTTTTTTTTTTGTTCATATCAGGTTTAGCTATAAATTATCAACTGTAGTTAAGTTATCACTGCTAATCATGAGGTACATGATCTTTTTATTTTAAGTCTGTTCAAAACAATTTACTCTTAATTTAGTAATTGTAATTGGCAAATATTTATTATCCGTTTCTTTAGACGACAGAAGAACTTGAGTGTGTGGAAGACATCTTAAGGGTAAGTTCTGCTGCTTATTCTTGCATTTACAGTAGAAGTGCACCTAAATCACGTTTTGAAATTTTAACTGTTGAGCAGGACAAACTGAAAGCTCTTTCACAAACGTGTTTCATGAAATGGCTAAAAAGACCAGTATTTATGTCTTTATCTCTGTCTGTTCATAAAACACTCGAAGAACTGACCACCTCTTTCACAGATGTGTGCTTTTCGAAATTAAGCGAGCATTGCTGAACCAAAAAAGTTTAGACCAGAACTTGACTTCGTTGGCAGAGACCGCAAAACATTAAATGTGTCTCCCTGTATCATCTTCAAATCTTGACGAATGAACCCAGTTTAGCCTGATGCATGCTCAATAATCCAGGTAGAAAATTCTAAAAAAAGCTAAGTCTGGTCCTCTGGACCAGAGGGTGAGAGGGTGCTATTTATAAGACTGAGATGAACACAGCAGCTCAGACTGAGGAAGTCTTTCGGACGAAAGACGAAACGTTTTTACAATTTTTTTGCCTTTTTTTTTTTTTTTTTTTGAATGTCCAGAGGACCAGACTTAGCTTTTTTTAGAACCCAGTTTAGCATTTTTCATTTTGGCTATCTAGTACTTTTAACAACAACAAAAAAAAGTGTGTCATCATTGAGCTTCCCTCAGTACTAAATCTGTTTATTGTTGTTTTAAATCTGTGAATCTGTTGAATAGAATGGATCATTTTTTAAACATATTTTCTGAATATGCTGTCACAGGAAATGACTCACTCTTGGCCCCCTCTACTGACAGCTATACACACACCTCGTTCTACTCAACCCTCCCAATCTCCATTCCCAGCCAAGGTGAGAGATCACAGGTTGATATTAATGGGTTATGTTATTTGTCATAGGTTAACACAAAGTCAACTGTGCAATGAAATGGTCAGGACGATAAGAACTGACTGGACTCGCTACAAACAAAAAAAAAGTAACAACAAACAAGAACTACTAAAGCATACAATAAGGGTACAAAATAAAGTACTAAAAAGTGACAAAGAAAAATAAAATTGACAAGGTCCAAAATAAATATTGCAAACAACAACATGGTAGGTAGAATATAATGGTGCAAATAGAATGATTTTGTATGGAAAGTATTTCAAGGTAGTAATATAAGCTTAAACGCACATGATATGTAATGTACATAACCAACATAAAGTACACAGGTTGTGTGACAGGTTATTGCACATATAGGGAGTAACATTGAGATTAATTGAATTATGATGGCAAGGAAGTGACATACACGATACAGCCACATAGTGCAGCAGCAATAAACATATGTCACAGCTGTGGCTTGGTGCAAAGTCATTGTCAAGAGTTCAGTAATCTGACAGTTTGTGGATAATGACTGTCTTTGAGTCTTTTCATGCACAATGGGAGACTCCTGTATCATCTTCCTGAGGGTAGTAGATGGAAAAGTCCTTGTGCTGGGTGGGTGTGGTCCTTAATGATGCTGCGTGCTTTACGCAGACATCGGCTGTGGTAGATGTCTTGGATGGTGTTGAAACTGCTACCAGTGATGTCCTCTGCTGTTTGCACCACCCTGTAGCCGTTTTCGCATTGACCAGCCCTTAAAGGCCCGGGTGGCCCCGCCCCGCCCTCTAACCCGGGTTCAGCGTGTCCGCATTTTCCTTTTTTTCCCCGGCTCCGCCCTCGTTTTGGAACCATCTCCACCGTGGTTCCATCGGACCGCGGCCCGACGGACCCAGTTTACGTCATGTACTGCTCACATTTGATTCGTTGTTTGCAGCAGGGGCTGGACTGCTGCGTGTAGGGGCTGGACTAGGTGCGTGTTGAGTCATCAACTGCGACTGCTGTTAACCTCGCGTTCTAACAACAACCTCCATTTTAGAAAACAGCATGTCTACCTCCCAAGCCCCCGTTGCGTGCGTTCCGTGGTCAAATGATGAAGTAAGCTTCTTCCTAAATTACCTCGCAGACGAGCGTGTGCAGAGGGAGCTGGACAGCAGCACACGAAATGAAAAAGTGTTCAAGCGTGCCTCAGAGGAAATGGCTGTAGCTGGCTTCACTCGGACCTCCAAGCAATGCCGGGAGAAGCTAAAGAAGATGAAATCAGACTACCGGACCATGAAAGACCATAACGGTAAAAGTGGAAGAGGAAGGAAGGATTGGCGCTGGTTCAATAAAATGGACGAGATCTTTGGAAAACGGCCATCCAGCAACGGTAGCCAAATGGCCCTCGACTCAGCCACCCAAATGTTGGAGAGCGAGATGGAAGGTGAGCTGTTGTTACTTGTGTTTATTAGTCATCTTATGTCTTCCTAAATAAACTCAAAAACGTGTACAGGCTGCTGGGTTTGTGGCTACTTTTCTGGCTAGCTATTGTTAAGCCACGCTTGCTGCAGCAGCTAGCCTCTTAGCACAACAGGCTAGCTAGCCTAGCACAACATGCTAACGTAGTTCGTGTAACGTGTGTTTTTTCTTATAAATTAGATCAATCGATGCCGTCTTCAACGCCAGCAGAAACTCCTGAGTCCTCTTCTACCGCCTCAGATGAGCAGACGGGTGAATTGTGTTCACAACCAACCACACCGCCAGTGTGCTCAGCTGCGAGGGCCTCAACTCCGGACTCCGCAGCCTCGACTTCACGTGCTCAGCCAGGTGGGCTCAGTGTTTGTTTATGTAATGAAAATAACCCGCCAAAAAAATAAATGTAATTCTAGCATAAAGACTGAACTTCTAACTAACGAGCGAACTAACAATAACTTTTGTAGGACATATAACTGTAGACAACTTTCTAGTTGTTCTCCAAATGTGGGTATGTGATTTAATAAATCAATGTTTGGCATTTTAATAAATGACACAAAACAATACATACTTAAATAAAAGTAGAAATATATGTCCTACATAATGCTTAAGAAAACAAATGCATATTTATTTCAGCGAGCAGCATTACTTTGATAAGAAAAAGGAGAAGCTTAAAAAGGCAAAGCAAAACATTTTAATATATTGACAGAAAATCATGTGTTAAAAGTAATAAAAGGAATATATATATATATGATGAATATATATATTTCTGCTTTTGTTTATTATCATGTCAGCTTGTTCTTACATTGATAAGAAAAAGGAGAAGCTTAAAAAGGCAAAGCAAAACATTTTAATATATTGACAGAAAATCATGTGTTAAAAGTAATAAAAGGAATATATATATATATATATATATATATATATATATATATATATATATATATATATATGACGAATATATATATTTCTGCTTTTGTTTATGTAATGAAAATAACCCGCCAAAAAAATAAATGTAATTCTAGCATAAAGACTGAACTTCTAACTAACTAGCGAACTAACAATAACTTTTGGAGGACATATAACTGTAGACAACTTTCTAGTTGTTCTCCAAATGTGGGTATGTGATTTAATAAATCAATGTTTGGCATTTTAATAAATGACACAAAACAATACATACTTAAATAAAGGTAGAAATATATGTCCTACATAATGCTTAAGAAAACAAATGCATATTTATTTCAGCGAGCAGCATTACATTGATAAGAAAAAGGAGAAGCTTAAAAAGGCAAAGCAAAACATTTTAATATATTGACAGAAAATCATGTGTTAAAAGTAATAAAAGGAATATATATATATATATATATATATATATATATATATATATATGATGAATATATATATTTCTGCTTTTGTTTATTATCATGTCAGCTTGTTCTTACATTGATAAGAAAAAGGAGAAGCTTAAAAAGGCAAAGCAAAACATTTTAATATATTGACAGAAAATCATGTGTTAAAAGTAATAAAAGGATATATATATATATATATATATATATATATATATATATATATATATATATATATATGACGAATATATATATTTCTGCTTTTGTTTATTATCATGTCAGCTTGTTCCTTCATAGACAGAAGTATTTCCAAATGTGTGTGTAATGTGCAATGCTCTGTGCCGGTTTTCAGGTATGCGTTTCAGGAAACGAACACGCAACACCTCATATGCAGACTACATCCTGGCAATGCATGAGGAGTCTCGTGAGGACCGTATACAACGGGACCGCCATATGGACCAACAGATGCAGATGTATGACCGGCAGGTGGAGGTCTTGGACCGGCAGGTGAAGATGTTGGCAGAGGAAGGACAGAAGGAGCGTTAGCTGGAGGCCAGCATCCGTCAACAGGAGTTGGTGAACTGGAAGGCAGACTCAGGGAGCTTGAGCCGCATAGCCGACTCCTTTGCCAAGCTTGTGGATGTGCTGGCTGCCAGAAAGTGAATTATTTGATATAAGCTTTAAGATTTTATCCTTCTTCATATACTTTTAAATATCGGGTGTGCATTTTTGGGTTGTTGGGTGGAGAAGCTGTTTATTTCACAGTCTTCCTTCTAAGTTGTTTGTCTACGCTATCATTCTTCTGCAATAAAGTGATTCCTTAAAATTTCGCTTTACTTGCACATGGCTGTGAACAGCAAACACACATAAATAAATTTAATGGAGATACATGTATAGTATATATGCTGTACACAGTACATACACTGTACACAGCACATATACTGTATGCAGAACATATATTCTATATATACTGTATACGCGCTGTATATATACTGTATACAGTATATGTATTGTGAATATACTGTATGCAGTTGACATACTGCATGCAGTTTTTATACTTTATAGACAGTATATGTACTGTATACAGTACATGTACAGTATATATACTGCATGCAGTATGTCAACTGCATACAGTATATTCACAATACATATACTGTATGGAGTATATATACTGTACATATACAGTATATATAGAGTATGCGTACTGCATACAGTGTACTGTATAGTTATACTGTATACAGTACATATACTGTTTATATAATGCATGAAGTATATAAACTGCATGCAGTATATTCACAATACATATACTGTATACAGTACGTATACTGCAGTACACAGACTGTATATATACTGTATATGTATACAGTATATGTATTGTGAATATACTGTATGCAGTTGACATACTGCATGCAGTTTTTATACTTTATAGAGTATATAGACAGTATATGTACTGTATACAGTGCATATACTGTATACATACTGCATGAAGTATATAAACTGCATGCAATATATTCACAATACATATACTGTATACAATACGTATACTGTATGCAGTACACATACTGTATATGTATTGTATACAGTATATGTACTTCATACAGTATATATACTGCATACAGTATATTTATTGTGAATATACTTTGTGCAGTTGACATACTGCATGCAGTTTATATACTGTATAGAGTTTATGTACTGTATACAGTATATACTGTATGCAGTTCATATATAGAGTATATAGACAGTATATGTACTGTATACAGTGCATATACTGTATACATACTGCATGAAGTATATAAACTGCATGCAGTATATTCACAATACATATACTGTATACAATACGTATACTGTATGCAGTACACATACTGTATATGTATTGTATACAGTATATATACTTCATACAGTATATATACTGCATACAGTATATTTATTGTGAATATACTTTGTGCAGTTGACATACTGCATGCAGTTTATATACTGTATAGAGTTTATGTACTGTATACAGTATATACTGTATGCAGTTCATATACTGAATGGTTTATATAATGTACAGAGTATATATTGAGTATATGTACTATATACAGTATATGTACTTTATGCAGTTTATCTACTGTACTGAGTACATATACTGTATAGAGTATATATACTGTATAGTGTATATATACTGTACATGTATATGACAGTGTACGAATAGTATGTTATATATTTAAAATACTTATGTGTATTCAACCAACAACAACTGACATTTTGTGTACTTTTAATGTACAGTAAATCAGACTGTCATACAATGTTTACATTTAATGAACAGATAGGAAAATGGACATTTCAAATCACAAACAGATGCCCAATGCTCCTGTACTCTGATCCTGTAGCTAGCTTCCACAGAGCTATCCCTACTCTTTTTTTTAAATCCCACACACTTTCTGAATGTAGAGTCTTGCCGCTCCAATGCTGGACGTAATTTGGAGCAGATGTAATTAAAACTTCCCTCAGACATACGGAAGTTTTCAATCCATTGCCTTTCGGTGAATGTTGGTACCACATTGTCCCACCAGTTAGAGCTGCGTTCGTAGGCCCAGACAGACGGTCCCCGTGGGCAGCACATCATCTAAATCGG
>JBBPBX010011879.1:0-19311 GCA_038048925.1 Garcialebias charrua
CAGGAATGTCACTGGCTGGTGTTGTGTTTCCACAATGATTTTCTGTCCACCAATGTAGCTGGAGAAATGTTTTACTGCCCACACTGTGGTCAGTAAAGCTTTCTCACAGTCTGAGAATCTCAACTCGGGGCCTGCCATCGTTTTGCTGGCGTAGGCTACTACACGTTTGTCTCTGTCGTGTATTTGGTACAGACCTGCACTTATGCAATGAGCTGAGAAGCCCACTTCCAAGTAAAACTCTTTGTTGTAGTCTGGGTAGACTAAACATGGGGCTGACTTGATCCTGTTTATAAGAGCTTCCATTGCCTGTTGCTGTTTGTCAGTCCAGACAAATGGAACGTCTTTCTTTAGGAGTTCAGTCAGTGGCTTTGCAAGGTCTGCATAGTTTTCTATGAACTGGTTCGAGTAGTTACACACGCCAAGAAAACTTTGTAGTTCTTTGAGATTGGTGGGGACTTTGAGATTGTCAAGGCCTTGGGTGCGAGTCAGTTGTGGTTGTACTCCGTCTGGACCTACGAGTAGGCCAACGTAGTCCACTTTGGTTCTGCACCATTGGCATTTTGACAGTGATATCTTAGCACCAGCAGTTGCTAGTTGATTCAGAACATGGTCGATCTCAGCCAAATGTGAGTCCAGTGTTGGCTGCCTCAAAAGGACATCGTCCACATAAATCAGTGTCCCACGCTCGTGGGCGTCAGGACATGCTTTGTTCAAGAAGATGTTGAACTCTGCAGGTGAGTTAGCATAGCCAAAGGGACACCTGTTAAAGGTGTATTGACGGCCGCCAAAAGTGAAAGCTAGTTTGTACTGATCCTCGGCGCGCACAGGGATGGTCCAAAAACCAGAGGCGACGTCGAGGGTCGAGAAGTACTTACCATTGGTGACCTTGGGCAGTTCCTGTTGGAGCTGGGT
The DNA here is from genome assembly GCA_038048925.1 of Garcialebias charrua. Taxonomy (NCBI): domain Eukaryota; kingdom Metazoa; phylum Chordata; class Actinopteri; order Cyprinodontiformes; family Rivulidae; genus Garcialebias; species Garcialebias charrua. The sequence goes on from JBBPBX010011879.1 coordinate 913, forward strand.
CATCGGCCACCGTGATAAGGGGACTTGTTTGTTTAGCTTTCTGTAGTCTATAGTGAGTCTCCACTTACCATTTGGTTTTAACACCGGCCATAAAGGCGCAGAGTAAGTGCTGTTACAGTATCGGATGATACCTTTTTCTAACAGGTCATTAATGATTTCTCTGATAGGTTGATGTGCTGCCAGAGGAATCTTGTACTGTCTGACAAATGCAGGGGGAGCATTAGGCGGGGTTGGGATGCTCACTGTGTGGAGCGTGGTCAACCCACAATCCATCGAGTCAGTCGAGAATGATCTCTCATATTTTAGAAGAACTTTGCGAAGTTTGTCCCTTTCTTCATCAGTTTTCAGGGCGTCGGCTTGGGCGACCACCTGGTCAATCTGTGAAGCAACTGAGAGGGGTTCTTGTTCTTTGGGGAGCTCCAGTGAGTCCCCTTCAGTGTCGTAAAACCTGTCAACAGGTAGTGCACTGTAAGTTTGGGGGCATAGACTGTCTCCTTTGTTGAAACCGAACCTGCGGACAGTGTCCTGGTCGGACTCAGTGGGGGAGAAAAGAGCTATGGCCTGTGTTGGTTTCGTGAACAAGACTTGCCCCGTGTGTTGATTTGGGATCAAGTTTTCTGGGAGTCCTCCCAGAAATGGAATGCTTAGCTCAAAATCATGAAAATCAGTAGAGATCAACCATCCTAGCTGTGTGTTTTTTGGGATCAGTACCTCTTCTGTGCTTGTGTTGCACACAGCAACAGTCGTGGTTCTGCAGTCGAGGGTCACTTGGCATGTGGCCTCCATGGACAGTCCTAAGTTGAAAAACATAGGAGATGGTTGAAAGTATGCCTGTTTTGTGCTAATAGCTTGTCCTTTCATGATGTGACACATCACCGGCTTGTTCATAACCTGAGGTGGTACCGCAGTGTTATGGCTGTTAGCAATCTGGCAGACCTCTGGAATGGTCTGTCCAGCCTTAAGGTTCTCTGTGGTTAGCACAGGAGAGTCCTTTGTGACTGTGTCTAGTGACCACAGTACATCGTTGTTGATGTCCACTCGGACACCTAATCTTACCAAAATGTCGGAGCCTATGTAGGTTGCATGTGGTAAGTTCGGGACCACGAGGAACGGGTGATCCAGTTCTCGTTGGTTCCAGAGCAGTTTCAGGTCAATGATCCCTTTTGCGGTCATTACCTGTTTATCGTTGGGGTCTGACGAAAAGCGGAAAGCCTTTTTGCTCATTTCTAGACCCAGCTGTTTTTTAACCAAGGTTCCATAGAAAGCTTGGCTGATCGCTGATTTCTCCGTCCAAGGAGACAGAACAGCATCATCGGTGTGGGATCCTTGGATCTCAACACCTTTGACTACCTGTGGTAGGTAGTGTTCGGTGAGCGCCAACTGTTTCAGCTCGCAGAGGGGGCTCTCTTGTTGGGCCTCTTCTGCCTCACCTATTTTGGAAGGTTCACTTACCGGGATTGTGCTCTCGGTTGAGGATTCCCTTGTGCCTTCTGAGGTACCTGCTGTTAAACAGTCAGTGTCACCTTGTGTAGGCATATCGATCGGCAGTGGTTGGCTCACTCTGGTCCACATTGTTTGATCGCCATAATCTATAATCGCGTCAAAGCGGTTTATAAAGTCTTGGCCAACCAAAAATGGGAATGAGTCAACGGTGGACACGTGTACCGGGTGGTACAATGTCGTTTCACCAATCTGCATGTGAACCATGGCTATAGCTGTCAGGGTTGTACTCGTATCCGAGAGGCCCTGCAAGACTATAGCACATTCTTTGAGGGGTATTTCCCTGTCAACACCGTTAGCAGCTAGCCGTAGCTCTTCCAACAGTGTGGGTGACATAATGGTTATGTCTGCCCCACCATCCAAGAGGGCCTCTTTTGTGAGGACCCCTTCCAACGTGATGGACAGGTAAGCTTTCTTAGCGGGCCCCTTTCTGATAATGTTACACAGGAACCTATCAGGTTTTCTCCGACGTTTATCACGTCTACCCCTGACTGTGTGACTTTCATTTATCAGTACTGGTAGTGCAGACACACATGGGTCTGAGTGTTCAGTTTGTGGCGAGCCACTATCATTGGTGAGTGAGCTTTCCCCCCCTTTTCCAGACGAGGGGTTCTCGGACTCCGTAACAACGATGTCATGGATACATTTAACGTTCTGTTGACTGTCACACCCCGGACTGTCAATGATTTGACTGTCGTTACCCTGATTGCCAGTATCCTGACCATCAGTATCTTGGTGATTGTCATCAATTGTGGCATTGATGTTATTTGTGTGCTCAGAGTTACTATCAATGATAGTGCTACACATCACACCAGGTTTGTTCTCATTTTTTGTATTACCCCACACTTCGAACATCTGACGTATGTTCTCCATGTCTTCTGGGGACAGAGGGCTACGGCCTTTCCTCTGGAACTTTTGCGATTTTTTGCCTGTCTCGGACTGTTCTGTTCGAGGGGTAGGAGGGGCTTGTCCTTGACTTGGGGGTTCCTGTCGGGACCACCCATTGTTATATGGTTTACTCTTGTGACCATCTTTCTTATCCTTAGGACGTGCACCCCCCTTTTGATATCGTCTTCCGAACTCTGGGTCTTGTCTGAGCCACTTCGGGTCATAGTTCCAGCGGACACCTTCGCTACGTGTTTTGTCAGGTCGAAAATTCTGTTTTTTCTCACCTTTTGTAGGAAAAGGAGTCGTTTTCCGCGCCCCTTCCAGCTCTAGTGAGTTGGATTTGACCATCTCACCCGGGCACACCTCAAAGGGTGTTTTGTTTGGTGTGCGACCTGTAAAAACATCTATCGCACACTCTCTTATTTCATCGATGGACCTCCGTTTGTAGTTCGCGCTGACATGAACTTTCTCCCTTATGTCAGGGCAGAGGTTTTGGCTGAAAATATACTTAAACCCTACCTCCTCCTCCATTTCAGGTTCGCATCTGTCGCCGAAATAGGCACGGAATATTCGGTCATAATATGACCTTGGGTGTTCATTCCTACCTTGCTTGATGTCAGCTGCTGCTATGATGCCATCGGGCCCCGTGCAAGGAGTAAACTCCTTTATCAGCGCAGCACAGAGAAGACTGTAGTCTTTCATCACTGCTTCTCGTTGACGCTTCATGAAAGCATGCACTGTCCTGTCCGATGTTAACCTTAACAGACAGATTCTATCATCAGCTGTAGCTTCTGGGAAGCGTTGAAGCTGGAAATCAAGGTCATCGAGATAGATCTTGGTTTCATGTGAGCCCATCGGGCCAGGAGCGAAGGTTTGAATGCTTTTAGCCATATTCCGTAGTTCAGCCATTGATAGAGGTATTTGTGGGTTATTATCAGATCCACTTACCGGTGCATCCGGTGGGATTGTCGGTTTTAGAGGCCCTAAGGGACGGCGTGGTGGTTTAGGTGATGGAGTTGATGTTCTAGGCGGTGGTGTTGGAGGTCTGGGCTCATCTAGAGACTGACCCTTAATTAATGCCAGACGTTTTTTCTTTTCTTGGTTTAACACTAGGAATACCAGAATATTCAGATGATTACTACCCTTACCAGAGATGGTCAAATTACAGTTTGAGGAATTTTCACCCCTGGAGACATTGAGCATGCATTAGGGTATCCCTGGAGACTTTTCTTCTGCATAAATGCTAAACAGGGTGGGGGGGTAGATGAGTGCTGTTGCTATTAGGAAAATGCCTTGGGGGGCCTTGAGTTCCAAACATTCCAATGTAAATGTAATTGCTAATGACAACACCTTCTGCAACATCTTCTGTGTTGAAACACTCTTGACTTGACTTCACTCACTTCAGTGTGTTGGGAGAGCAGCAGATATGGTAAAGTTTTATAAAACACATCAAGTTTTGGACATGGTACTGAACAATGTCAACCCCTGCGACTCAGATGGGGAAGAAATAAACTTTCAGATGAGTTCTGATTCTGAAATTTCTTCTGGTAAGATTTTTTACAATTTCTACTTAGCCAGTTACGGTTGTTGTGTTTTATGAAAGAGGTACATTGTAAAAACTACCATCTTGATAAGTTACAATTGTTCAAGAATATTATTCTTGCTTAATTTGAGCAATTTTGACTTGTTTTTTGACTTAAAACAGGACAACGTGCCTAGATATGTTGTTTTTAACATGTTTTTATGAATGTTAACATGAAAAATGTATTTATTCCTAGCAGCTGAGGGGTTTGTTTTGTTGTGTAAATTTCTGTAAAAAATATCTGGACCTATTGGCATTTTTTGTAGAACAGGGGTCAACCTGCGGCTCTGGAGCCACATTTGGTCCCTCAAAAGTGGCTCTTTCAAGCTTTGATCAAAAATAACTTTACACTGAATTTTATTTGTTCTAATAACAACAAAAATGGCTAGTTTTAGCAGTTTTTCCTGTCATTTCCTTTGCAAATGTATGAATACCATAACAAATAGAAGGAGTAAAACATTTAATAAACATTTATTTATTCGAAGCAGGATATTTAATTTTTTCCACAATCAAAACAATTTACCTAGACCTGCATATTTCATTGTTTTTTTTGTTTTTGTTTTTTTTTGGGGGGGGGGGGAACACATTATTTTTCCTTCTTTACAATATGTTTCAGGATTATAATTCAAATACTACATTTGTGTTAATTTCCCATTATTGTGACCTTTCAGAGTCAGAGAGTCTTTATTGTCATTTGCACCGCATGTGGTACATGTGATTCACTAATCAAATCTCAAACACATTGTCCTACAGATGAGGAGACTGAACCACCTCCTAATGCAGATGAACAAAATTCAACAGCTGACACCTCACCACCTCCAGGCGAAGATGAGGACAATTCACCTCCTCCAAAAAAGAGAGGTCGGATGGAGAGACACGAGTGGATTACAGAGACCGCAAAAGATGGCACAGTGTGGCGTGAAGAACAGCTTGGAAGACCTCTGAATCACAGCCCTATTGAATGCTATCCCACGGATGGAGAGCCAACACCTTTGGCGACAAGAAAAGTGTCCAGTCGCTTACAGAGTTTCCTCTGTTTCCTCTCTATGGAAATGCTTATGACCATACAACACTGGATGGAACTCGTTCGTAAGTCGGGGATCACCTGTACAATCCCGCCTTCAGATAAAAGTGACCAATATAATCCCACCTTCAGAAAAAGGTGGCCAATACAGGTAGTCCTCGACTTACGGCTTTTCGGCTATACGAACGAGTGTAGAGATGGAACTCGTTCGTAAGTCGGGGATCACCTGTACAATCCCGCCTTCAGATAAAAGTGACCAATATAATCCCACATTCAGATAAAAGTGGCCAATACAGGTAGTCCTCGACTTACGGCGTTTCAGCTATACGAACGAGTGTAGAGATGGAACTCGTTCGTAAGTCGGGGATCACCTGTACAATCCCGCCTTCAGATAAAAGTGACCAATATAATCCCACCTTCAGAAAAAGGTGGCCAATACAGGTAGTCCTCGACTTACGGCTTTTCGGCTATACGAACGAGTGTAGAGATGGAACTCGTTCGTAAGTCGGGGATCACCTGTACAATCCCGCCTTCAGATAAAAGTGACCAATATAATCCCACATTCAGATAAAAGTGGCCAATACAGGTAGTCCTCGACTTACGGCGTTTCAGCTATACGAACGAGTGTAGAGATGGAACTCGTTCGTAAGTCGGGGATCACCTGTACAATCCCGCCTTCAGATAAAAGTGACCAATATAATCCCACCTTCAGAAAAAGGTGGCCAATACAGGTAGTCCTCGACTTATGGCTTTTCGGCTATACGAACGAGTGTAGAGATGGAACTCGTTCGTAAGTCGGGGATCACCTGTACAATCCCGCCTTCAGATAAAAGTGACCAATATAATCCCACATTCAGATAAAAGTGGCCAATACAGGTAGTCCTCGACTTACGGCGTTTCAGCTATACAAACCGGCGTAGAAATGGAACTCGTTCGTAAGTTGGGGATCACCTGTACAATCCCCCCCTTCAGATAAAAGTGATCAATGCAATCCCGCCTTGACCGTGGAATAGGTGACAGGTGACAGGACTTGCAGTCTCCCCTAGCAACTTCATCTGCCATAGCAACTGATTCTGTAGTCTGTGATATAAATGGCCTCATATGGCCAAGGCTGCACAGAAGTCTGTTGGAGTCAGTCTCCCCACCATCACAGACATTTACACCTCCAGATGCAGGAAAAGAGCCACCTGCATCATGAAAGACCTCACTCACCCAGCACACTCACTCTTTGTCCCACTCCCCTCAGGACGGAGGTTGAGGAGCATCAAATGTAGAACCACTAGACTGAGGAACAGCTTCTACCCTGAGGCTGTTAGACTCATGAATAAATAAAAATAAAATAAAAAATAAACACTGCAAAATATCACATTGTGCTGATGCTGATCTGTTTTCTTGTTGCTGTGTTCATCTGTGTTCATCTGTGACCATCTGCTCATACAAACTCATGTTCGTGCTGCTGTTTATTTCCACTATATTAGGCTTAGTGTATTACTAGTTGATGTTTTTCTTAGTTTATTCTAGATGTTATTACTGTTTTTCTCTTGCATTTGTTGTTGGATGTAACTGGGACCCCGTGTACATAATCTCGTTTTCATCACATGTACCACATGCGGTGCAAATGACAATAAAGACTCTCTGACTCTGACTCTGACTCTCTGATATACATACCAATGGACGTGATAATGCTAATTCAATCTCGCAAGTCGGGGACCACCTGTACAATCCCGCCACCTTCAGATAAAAGTGGCCAACACAGGTAGTTCTTGACTTGCGGCGGCTTCAACTTACGGCGTTTCAGCTATACGAACCGGCGTAGAAATGGAACTCGTTCGTAAGTTGGGGATCACCTGTACAATCCCCCCTTCAGATAAAAGTGACCAATGCAATCCCGCCTTGACCGTGGAATAGGTGACAGGTGACAGGACTTGCAGTCTCCCCTAGCAACTTCATCTGCCATAGCAACTGATTCTGTAGTCTGTGATGTAAATGGCCTCATATACATACCAATGGACGTGATAATGCTCATTCAATCTGTCATTTTACAGTATCCCATGGGAGCTATAGGTAAAATATGTACAAGTACATATGTTTGGTAGTCCTAGTGTTAATTTGTATTCAGTTGAGGCCAGCTTCTCCCTGCACTCTTTTAATTCCGCTCGGTCGTCTATAGACTCGCGTTGTAAGGCACAACACCGACTGTGGAGTTCTTCTTTTTCAACAACGGCCGCATCATGTTGAGCATTAATCCTGAGATTTTGCTGTTTGGTCGCCTCGTATAACTTTAAAGTATGATCTTGGCATTTCATGAGGTCATCCCGTGTCTCCCTTGTCTCCTGTAAACTTTTAGTTAAACGTTCAATCTCAGCCTGTTTAAGATCGCAAACCAGTTGAGTCGTATCGTTCGCCTGAGACTGTTTTAGTGACTGAACCTCCACCTGCAGTTTTTCAGCTTCAGCTCGAGCTAGTTGTAAATCAACATTTAATGTTGATCTTTCCGCCTTACGTTTTCTTTGTTCACGCTTCAAATCATGCTCTAGAGCTGAATTTTCTCTGACTTCCTGGTCCAACCTTGCCTTTAGTAACAGGGCCAGCTTTGCTAAGCGCGCCATACTGACCTTTTTTGCTTCCTTTTTTGAGCCACTTTTTGCCATTGTTGACAGTTCAGCGTTTAATGTCAGTGGAGTTAATTCAGGCACCTTTTTACCATAATCTGTGAATATTTTAGCAAGCTGCCCTAAAACCACATCAATACTGTCGGGCTTATGTTTTCCAGGCTTTTGATCCGGACCCTTAGGATCTGGGTCCACTAGCCCTGTATCTGACTCTTTGTCAGACTCTTTGTCAGACTTTGCATCAGACTCTTTGTTAGACTCTGTATCAGACTCTTTGTTAGACTCAGGATTTGATTCAGGGTCTGGTTCATGATCTGATTCAGGATCTGATACAGGAGGATTCACCTCTGGGTCTGCACCTGAGTCTGTGACCAGCTCCATATCTACTTCTTCTTTGTCTGCCATCGTGATGTTTTGATTTTGTTTGAATCAAAATTTAGCAGATTTGTTTAATTCTTTTTTCCAAGAGAATGTATCTGGAGCGAGAAGTGTACTTTTTGTTTGTTATTTTAAATTCTTTTATATATAAAATAAGCAAAAATGTTTGTCTGTACCTCTGTTATTCTAAATTTTTTATTTAAAATAAACAGGATTTTCTGTTAGTGTACAGAACAATTTTTAAGCTGGTAATTTCACCATAAAAATGCTGACTTTTTTATGATGTTTTTGAGAAAACTCATCTGTCAACGTCTTTTAACCAACAGGGGGCAGCTTCGAGACTTAATGTTATCACGAAGAGACTGATTTTGTTTATTCAGTATTTAAACTAAAAACAACCTTTTCAGAATTAGTTTCTAGTGTGTCAGTGATAAACGCTCGAACCACGTTCTTGTCAGAGACAAATCTATGTTGTTAGACAGTTTAGATGGCTTTAAATGAGTGTTTAAACTCTCAGTGAAATCTCCGTTTGTCCTGTGAGTGTGTGAACTGCTTGTCACCCGAAGTGCACCTGGAAATGACGACACAAGTAGGCGGGTCGACGCAGCGCGTCACCAGCTTCCGTTGAGCGAGGCGGAGCTCGCTAAACAGATACGTGACGTCAACCAATCAATCACAGCGTTTGTAGTTCATTCCCAAGCGTTCATGGTGAATGAAGTTTTCTTACCTTCGACCAATGCAGTACCGGAAATGACGACAAAGTGGGTTGGTCGCAACGGCGTGCGTTCCCAATTCAGCGAATCAGCGTTCGCAACGAGAGTGATTGACAGTTCACAGCTCTCGTTCATCAAATCACAGCTCATAAACAAAACGTGTTGGACACGTATCTCTTTAACGTTACCTTAGCACAACAGAACACAACGTTATAGACTCTTAAACAACTCAAACGCATCAAATTAACTCCCCAAAACTCTGAAACATGGCAATCACATTTAAAACAGGCACAACTAAGCTACGCTCAGTAACCAGCACGTCAACTGTAACACGACACGGACTCCCTCGGAGCCGCGTTCAGGTCGGTTCCGTCCACTTTAAAGGAGCAGAACTCGGGTTTCAGAACCACTATCCGACAACGTTCTAACAGTAATATGCTTCTTTGACCTGCTCTAACATGTAAAATACCAGCACAGCGATCTTTTAGATGTTAATTATAGCTTTCAGGCTTTTGACACGGCGGTCAAACAAAGCTTCGTACAGGAGTCTGTGTGAACTGGACCGGAACCAGAACCCCCACAGACCACGGGCTGACAAAACTTCACCTGAATGCTTCCAACAGCGTGTAACAGAGTTGAAACGAATAACAATCCCTCAGCCTCAAATGATAAAAACATGCAGAATCTGCCTGCTTTGAACACTTCCAGCCAAAATTATTATCCTCAGAGTTTAAAACTTGGATCCTCTTATGCAAACATGACGTTACAGTTCATGAGAGACCACAGATTTATCAATAAACTTTTAGAAAACACGTACGGCCACCAGATGTAAAGGATTATCAGGAGGTCACTATTAATACTGACCTCTTTACCTTAATTAATTTACTTATTCAGATTGAATAGTAATTTCACGGATTCTTTTCTTTTTCAGTTTACCCAATATTTCTGTGATCTTTATGATGGATAAATAAACAGAGCTATAGAGTGACAATGGACACGTTAACTTAGTTGGTATGCCAGGCGACACTACCATTTATTTAAAATAAATCACTAAATTAACACCATTACACTTGATTGATATGATTTCACTTTCTTTCAATTTAATACGTCAGCACACTTAAATTCAACACAACAGACTTCAATACTGGATGTTAACATATTTAGTCTGTGGGCTCTTTAGCTTAAAATAGTTTCCAGCTTAGAATTGAGGGAAAGGAGAGAATAGGAGGACAGATGGAGAGATGGGTTAAAGGAAATTGTCTTGAGCATGTTACCAAAGTGACACTTCTCATCAGATTTCTGCTAAAATCCAGGTACGTTTTGTAAACAGCTCTTTACCTTTCGACGACGAGTCTGATAAAGAGATGACACCAGCCTGTAAGATGCACAGTCCTTCAGGCCCAGTTCGTCTGAACTGGTCATTCGTTTACGTTTCCAACGTCTCCTGGGTTTCGCTTGGTCATCAGAAAATATGTCAGCTCCTGGCCTCTGACTTCAAGATAAGCTTATTCCAGGAAGGAATAAACAAAGTTTTGAGCTTACGCTCGTTCGAAGTGGATTCATAACAGCATGTTATACAATCCTTAGCTGAATGACTGTCCTTGGCGGGTGACAGGCATTCATTCAGCTCTTTGGGACGTCTTCATGTCTTTGAAGCTCCCAGAAACTCCTGACGTTTCAGCAAAAGCTTAGAAACTTAGTACAAGCTCTGAGAGGAGAGCGACTTGTTTCTTTTTCATTGGTCCACTTGTTATCACTATTCAAGGTGAAATTCAGCGCAGAAGGGAATTGTTTAGGAAAAGTATCTGAGTGAAGAGACTTTCAGACGCTAGATGAGGGTTTTAGCTGAAACTCGACAAAAACAATTTCTATGTAAGTCAGTTTGACATTCTAGCTGAACTTTGACACCTTTTCATTTGCAGAAATGACACATTGATGTTTCACATTTAAAGAATAACAGCATATAACATATATCATGAAAATGACAAAAGTTATTCTTTTGATTACATTAGAATAAAATCAAAGATAGAAATAGTCTCTTTTGGTGACTATATTCTCAGATTATAACTAATGGAATAATTTGTAGTAAAATGTCTTGCTTTACTGAAAGGTCAGTAAAGGTCATCACTGGACAGTTCAAAAACCTTAGTTTGACCCTGGGTAGGTCCACTACATGTAGAAAAACGAAGGTAGGAACTACAAGTTTTGCAATTATTTCACGACGAAGGAGTTAAATATAGAGTGTCATTGAAAAATGTTATCATTCGTTCCGGTTTGTCATGCGAACAGGGTAGACGTGTCAACGAGCTGCTCCGGTGACATCCAAACTTTTTAATTGACACCACCCCACAGACGGCTATTTTCTCCACTAATTGCCGTATAACTTCAGCGTTGGAGACTTTTTTCTTTATTCTGACTATGGCTTCTAGAAACGCAAAAGGAAGCAAGAAGGAGGATGCGGGTTTAACGCTGGAGGCTATCACTGCGTTGTTTGAGCAGCACCGGGAGGATCTGGCGTCTGAGATCACAGCGTCAGCCAACATGCTCAGCTCCAAGCTGGACCAGGTACGACAGGCCCTGGAGGAACAGGCAGAACGAGTCAGCTCTTTGGAGCTCGCAACAGAAGATCTGAACCAGCGCGTGTCCACCCTCGAAGAGTCATGCGCTGCTCTCCGTGAGGACAACGCTAAATTAAAAGTTAAAGTCTCGGATCTCGAAGGACGGAGCCGACGACAGAATGTCCGAGTCCTCGGTTTACCTGAAGACACGGAAAGCGGGCGCCCGACTCACTTCTTCTCCACCCTCCTCTGTGAGTTATTTGGGAAAGAGGTCCTCCCGACTCCACCTGAGCTGGACAGAGCGCACCGCTCCCTCGCAGCCAAACGGCCCGCGGGGCATCCTCCGCGCCCGGTGATCATCCGCCTGCACCGCTACCTGACCAAAGAGCTCATCATCCGTGAAGCCAGGAGCAGAGGGAAGCTCGACTACAGAGGAGCATCTCTTCGTATCGTGGAAGACTACAGCCCAGACGTGCTCAGCCGGCGCGCGGAGTACAAGGACGTGATGAGTGAACTTTACAAACTAATAATGGACAGCACGGTGGCACAACTGGTAGAGCTGCTGCCTCTCAGCGAGAAGGTTGCCGGTTCAAATCCCGGTCCGGGGCCTTTCTGGGTGGAGTTTGCATGTTCTCCCCGTGCATGCGTGGGTTTCCTCCGGGTACTCCGGTTTCCTCCCACAGACCAAAAAACATGCTTGTTAGGCTGATTGGTGACTCTAAATTGACCCTAGGTGTGAGTGTGAGAGTGGATGGTTGTTTGGTGTGAGTGAGACAGGTCCCTCTTGTAAATGAGTCCCCGTGACTCAACGAGGCTAGCCTGTATAAATAAAGGTTGAATGAAAAAAAACAAACGAGGTTTGAAGCCAGCTCTGCTCTTCCCAGCCCGGCTCCGCATAACAAAGCTCAACGGTACCAAAAAGTTTTTGGGCTCGGTGGAGGAGGCTCAACAATACATCAAGAAACTGCCCAAATCTTCGGAGAACCCATGAATTAATAACTTCATTAGTTAAAGTGGATGAGAGGTAACAAACACACACATGCAGGGGCGTGGCAGGGTGCACTTTGGAGACACGCGCAGCTATTTTTCCTTCAGTGCGCATTTGTAGGCTATATTTTTTCAGAACAGACATATGTTAATTTATTAATGAAGGATTGATTCTGGCCACCCCCTGTTCCCACAGTGGACTTTATGAATGGAAAGGTAGCCCCACCACACAGCAGTTTGATTATGGCTGAATAATATAGCCTAACACCAAGACTGGAGACTCCTTTCACATTAATTTTTGAACTTATTATTATATACAAAAAAAAAAAATTCTACTGTGGTCATGGTTGCTTGTTTTTGTCAGATATTAATACAGTAGGCTATTACTATAAGGGGTTTACATTTATTCCTAGGAGCAGTGGTTAGCTCTGATTCGTCTCTGAGACCAGGAAGATTAAATTTTTAAGAATGTTAGGTTTGAAGAGCTTGCTGCCATTTTTGTTTTATTTTATTATTTTTTCTCTGGCAGCCATTTTTTGTTTTTGTTTTTTTTTTGTTTGTTTGTTTGTTTGTTTTTGTTGGGGGGATGGGGGAGGGCTAAGGTCACTGCCAGGAGTCTCACACAGTTGCATAATTTTACTTTCATCTTTTTTGTTTCAGTCTCTATTTGTCATACCTATAATAAAGGAGCACACAAGCTTTATTTCTGAAATCACATGAGTCAGCACTTAAACTTCCTAAGTTGGAATGTTAAAGGTTTAAACCATCCAGTGAAGAGAAGAAAGGTTTTCTCTCATATTAAACACCTTAATACAGATGTGGCGTTTCTACAGGAGACTCACATCAGGAGCTCTGATAACGTACGTCTCCTGGCATACTAGAGAGGACAACGCTTTCATTCTCTCTTTCAAGCCAAAGCACGAGGGGTCTCCATACTGATCAGCCAGAATACTCCATTAAACATTCCATGGGGATCTTTGGACCTGGCTGGACTCATCGTTGGGTTACCTGAAGTCCAAGTGGGCGTAGGGCATTGGATAAGGAGCTTTGAAGCAGAGACAACAGGACTCCTACTTGCCTTGGGGGACCTGAAAACAATCTGGTCACGGACCATTGGACTCACAGCAATGCAAACCATGCTGGAACAACATGGAGTTGGATGGATAGCTGAACCTTGTGCTGATGGCATAGAATTCAATGCATACAGAAATGAGATTTGGGCAATGTTAAGGGTACAATATCCCAGCAGGCTAGACCCAAACTCATTAAAGGCTGAACCATTGCTGGATGATGAAAACCCAGCAACATATGTTGACAAACAACTGAAAAGATGGAGACTAGAAACAGAAGAAGACCTAACTCAAAGTCCTGTCATGACATCTTTGTTCAGGTTAGCCGGGGTGAGCGCAATGCCAACCCCAGTGCGAGAGAAACTGGAGGATGTGGTAGCCCTGAATTCAAAAAGCCATGCAGAGTTCCGCGAATATGTGGTTCATGCAGTTGAAAATTTCAGAAAAGACATGAAAAAGCTGCAAGACGCAGACCTGAATGCACAAAGGAAGCTAGCACAGCTTCACATCAGTGAACTACAGAACAAAACAAAAGAAAAGACTCAGGTTCCCGTCATACAGCCAAACACCAACAATGTACCTGGTTACATTGGGACACAAATGCAACCTCCACAAGACACAAGGACAATGGGAACATCTCCCCCTGTCATAAATGTTTACCCAGGTCAGATGGGTGGACCTGGTGGACCGAGAAGGCCCTCTTACCAGCAAAACTGGCAAAGACAACAAGGCACAGTTTTGGGGCCATGCTGGAACTGTGGGCAGATGGGACACAGATTTAAACAATGTGGAAATCCTGCCCAAAACCCTAACTGGACTGGACATGGCCGGGGGATGAGGTATGGCCGGGGTAAGCCCAGAAGCCCAGTTCATCCATTTGCAAAACAACAAGGATTCTAGGGATGCCCAGAGGATCCCATTATGAGGTGTGAACTACCAATTTTGACCCAAAATTCAGATGCTGACCCAATAGTTGAAGTAAAATTAGAAGGAAAATCTGTACCAATGCTGGTGGACACAGGAGCGTCATTCACATGTGTGAAGTCAGAACACGCTGAACACCTCAAAATGTCAGGCAAATATGTCAAGACAGTGGGATTCTCGGGAAGAAAACAAGTTAATCAAATGACAGCTCCAGTAAACTTAATGGTAAATCAAACTAATGTTAAAATTCCAATTTTAGTATCAGACCAAACTCCTATTAGCCTTTTAGGGAGAGATGCACTGTGTAAATTAAAAACAAAAATATGGTGTTCTCCACAAGGAGTCTACATTGACAGCTCTGGGTTAGAATTTCAAATGTATGCACAAACTGATTATGCAAATGTTTATTGGCTGGGAAACATTGAAAAACCAATATCTGAAGTTTTTGGCAAATGGGAACAATACATTAAAGCACAACTTCCAAATGCAAGCCGACCAATAAGTGACTATCATTGTACTATGTATTTTGACCCATCATGCAACAACTTATTTGAAGAAAAATGGAACCAAGAAACAAAAAATGGGCATGTAAATCTAACAATTCTGTACATCATCATAGGTGCACAGGGTGCAGCTGAAAATGTAGAAACAAATCCTTTTATCTCAAAATGGTATAATGTTCCTCATTCAGCACCACACATAACCTTAATGGTTAATGAAGGTTTTGAATCAAAAGATTTGGGACCAATGATGCTAACTGCATCCAAAACTAAGTGGAAAGCAACAGAAAATCCAATAATTTTCACAACAGATGATGCAAACATGATCAAAATACTTTGTGGTTCTTTTGTAACAGAAACACCACAGGTAATAACTGTACCAGTAAAGACAAAAATGCAAGACTCTTTCATACTTGAAAACGAATGTGACACTCTAAAAAAGGAAACGTTAAAACAAGTGCCAGAAGAGTTCTGGTTATAGTTCGAGTTCGGGTTAGAGCTTATTTCCAATCCAGATGCTGAGGGGCCAGTGACTCCAGGTGACCAGGTCTACATTAAAGTCTTTCGCAGAAAGCGGCATAAACCGAGACGATTGGGTCCATTCACCATTGTCCGAGCCACACCAACAGCAGTCCAGGTAGAAGGAAGTTTAACTTGGTATCACCTCAGTCATTGCACCAAAGTTCCAGACAAAAACGAGGGCTGTGTTGTGAAGAAAATAAACATTGACAATAGCACCAGGACGAGAGCATAAAACGAGTCTGATTACTATTCTGTTCTGGATAATCCTAGGGGCATCCATGATGACAAGAATCCAACTGGAGGAGGTGAAGACACCGGTGAAACATGGCCAGGTCCTTCCAGACCAATCACCAGAGCATTTGCAAAGGCTGTAGCCAAAACCAGGACAAAGTCATCACCCGCAAGTTGAGTATGATACAACAAAAAACACCAACCACATTCTGGCATCTTTGCCAGCATTAAGTAATACACTTGTATGTTCAAAAACACCATAACACTCTACTAAATGTAAAATAAAACAACTGAAAATTAGAAAAAGAAGAACTGTAGACCTTAACGTAGAATGGATCCAGGAAACGAAGCCCAAATCAGAAATAGCTAACATAATCCCAACTACAGCAGTCAAGACCACACCCAAAGTAATAACGGCAAAACCAAGAGATTTATTAACAATGGTCATGCCAACAACAACGGAAGCTAACATATTGCTAACTACGGTTAAAACAACAACTAAATTAACAACACCTAACATTGAATTAAATGATGCCGAACCAACTATTCAAATTCAAACCTTAACTACCACTGTGAAGCCTAAAGTGGAGCAGACAACTCCAATTCCCAAAGCTTTAGTGACAACTACGGTAACTGTTGATCCAACTAGTACAACAGCTCAAAATATCGAAAGAACTAAACAAATCACAGTTTTAACTACTTTAAGTGACTACACTTATGACAATTCTGATCCTCATAAGGGAGGATTGGATTTGATTAAAGGAACCGATTTTAAAAACAATGTTAAACCTTTGTTCAAACCATTTGTACAAAGATTTGAAATTAATCCTGGTGTTGTCTCCCCTAGAGCAGGAGGGAAAAGACCTGTTAATGTTGTCTCTCCTAGAGCAGGAGGGACAAGACCTGTTAATGTTGTCTCCCTTAGAGCAGGAGGGACAAGACCTGTTAAAAGTGATGAACTTTGGGAATTAGCCAATCAAAATACCTGGTATTTATGGGCACTGTATACTTCAAAGGAAATGACCTCAAACGAATGTATTATATGCACTAAAGCTCCTGGTTCATTACCAATAGTGATTCCAGAAAAATACAATTCACAACAATGTGCCAAAGAACAAAGAGAAAAATGTAAAGAAAAATGTAAAAAAAATAAACAACAAAGCAACACCAAATCAAGCATACCAATGTTTTTCAAATTTACAATGTGTGGAATAAAATGTAGGCTTCTATATGGAGCACAGAAATGTCACAATTATCTAGATACCTATCGTGGATATAAGATCCAAGAAAAATGTGCTGAGTTTTCAATTAAAACTGACCAAAATGGACCACCAACAAGATATAAAATAGATTACGATGATGAATATGAATGTTTTACAAGTGGAGGATTCACAGGCGAACAAGGATTCAAGGTAGGAAATACGACAGTGAAATGTAATGTGACCTGGGTTTTTTCTTGGTTTCTACATGCAAAAATGACACCACTCTTTTTCAATACACCTGTTTGGTATGAAAACCCAGAACCTCTAAGTCAAGAATGTGAAAATATAACCATGACAATCCAACAATGTATCTATTCGGTGACCAAACCTTTCCTATTGCTGATAGTTATTGGATGTGTGGAGAGGATGTTTGGCTGAAAATTTTACCACCAAGATGGGTTGGATTGTGTAAAATGGTTCGAATGAAAGTGCCAGTGACAATGTTCCATGACCGAGTGAATTAGTTAATTAAATTGGACACGAATGAATATAGGAAGAGAAATATAAGACATGACGTTTGGGATAAAAATGTATATTTGAATACAATAGGTCCACCCAAAGGAATTCCATATGAGTTCAAAGCAAGGGATGAGATTAAAGCAGGGCTAGAATCTATCCGGCCATGGATAACAGTTAATAAAAATGTTGAATGGATTAATTATATTTATTATAACCAACAGCGAATTCTTAATTACACCACTGAAGCTCTTGGAATGATTGGAGAACAATTACATGAAACAAGCAGAATGGCAATGCAAAATAGACAAGCAATAGATTGGTCATTAGCAACTAAAGGCGGAGTTTGCCAATTCTTTAAAGATGAATGCTACACGTACATTCCTGAGAATACTATGCCAGGGGGAATATTCTCCGAGGCTATGAACAAAATCTAAAATCTAAAAGAAGAGCTTAGTACAAATGCTGGCAAAGATGACTGGTTGTGGAATGGTTTTAATCTCAATTTAGGTGAAGGGTTATTCTTTGATATTAAAGATAGGAATTAGTACAATCTTAGTACTAATCATAATTTCCTTTTTGACATGTTGTATCCTACTGGCTGGGAAGCGGTGGTGGACTCGTAACATGATGACTCAAATGGACCTTGTTGCAACAAACCAATTCGTCCAGCTTCAGATGGCCTCAGAGGACATGTCTCCTCGCCTCCCACTGAACTGACGGAAAAACTCTACGAGGCCAAAGGAGATGGAGGGGGCTTAGTGGCCACTGGAGATCTGGTAATAAAGTGAGAAGTGACATGTTCTTCGAAGGAAAGCCCTCCTCCAGAATTCTGTCTTGCCCTCAACAAACAGTATTTTGTTTTGAATGTTGTAATTAAAGAAGAAATGAATTGAACTGAACTGAACTTGGTTAAGACATTATATACTTTTATTCCTACCTTTTTCTTCTTTTTGAATATATTCATTTATAACAGGTATCATCGTGGACTTTTGATGTAGGACTTTATATTCAATCAACGGCCAAATCATTTAATCAATTTTATTATTTTAGCACCATGGAGCATTTATCTGTGTTTATTGTTTTATCATTTATTCTTGTATGCTTAGGTAAGATTTAGCTATATTACCGATAAAGGTCTTTAGCAATGGGTGGATGCTACCACTCCTGGCCCATGGTGGGAGCTCCAGTG
>JBBPBX010011879.1:26873-39356 GCA_038048925.1 Garcialebias charrua
TAAAACATTTATTTAAAACAATAATGTATGCTTGTAGCAAACATTAATAATGTCAAATAATACAGTATAAATACAGCAGCCTGAATTGTGAGCAGATGGGTATATGAATAGAATGCAGCAGCTTTAATCGGGTCCCGGAGGTCACTGGTGCCTATATCCAGCAGTCACTGTGCGAGAGGCAGGGGACACCCTGGACATGTCTCCAGTCCATCACAAATAATTCAAAATACAAACGTAAACAAAGATTTCAGCCTACTGTATTGCATAAACATTTAACTCAAAATAAAATAGACTTCAAAATCATATTGCATTCATCCATGTTTCAAATGTGTATGGATGGATTTTGTTTAAAAGATTTGTTTGGTAAATCTTTTCAACAAAAGCCATCTATCCATCATCTTTACCCGCTTTATCCTTATCGGGTCCTGGAGGTCACTGGTTCGGGTCAGATTTCTTCTTCTTTCTGCCACCTTTCATTTTATGTATTCTTTCATATACTATGAGATATGGTTTTATTTTCTTTATCTTTTGGGTTTTAATGTAAAAAAAAAAAAATCGATTTTGGGGCTTTTAGAATCGATTCTGAATCGCCAGGACTAAGAATCTCGATTCTTTTTTTAAAAAATCGATTTTTTTTCCCCCCCTGCTCAGTCCTCGGTGGTCTCCGTCAGCCTTGTCGTTTGTTCACCTTCAGAGCTGCGGCGCTAACAGCGGCGTGTTTTTTGCTCCGCAGTCTTCCGTGGCGTGTTGAAGATGCTCCCGGCAGGTCGGAGGTCGAGCTGTCCAGTCTGTCCTCTCTGAGCTGCCACTTGTTGTGTTTTCCATTCGCTCTGGATCTGCCGTCACACGCCGCGTCGGCGGTTCTGCAGGCCTACGACAGCGGCGGCGTGGCTTCGAGCCTCCTGCAGGTCGAGGCCTTCTCCTGCTTCACTGCTAAACATCAACACAGAACAACTCTTGTCCACATGTGGATGTTTGTCCTTCTGGGGGAGGATTGTTGTGTTTGCTGTTTGACACGTGGCGAGTCCTTTAAGTGATGTCTTTGTTCTGTTTGATGGTGTTGCAGGTAATTCAAGCTCTTCCTCCTGCTCTGCTGGAGCTCCCCCTCTCTCTGCTGAGCCGTTTGTTCCTGTGTGATCCCGAGCGCTCCGGCTCTCGCCTCGGCGAGGAGGCTGCGTCTGGCTTTTTTTCATCACCGCCTCAGGACGTCCGGCTCGCAGCCTCTCTGCGTCGGGCCGCTCCCTCCAGAACCGCCAGCGCTCTGCTCCACGAGCTGCTGCAGCTCGAGGCGCTGTGGGACTCTGCCGTGGAGCTGCTCGCCCTGATGTCCCACGTGGCCCGCTGCACCACTCGGCCCGCCCGCCTGCGGGTGCACGTCGAGGTTTCAGTGCTGCGGCAGGCGCTGACTCACCCGTGTGACCAGATCAAAGCGGCCACTTGCAGGTTTCTGGGCAACTTAGAGCTGTTCACACCTTCTATGGCTGATGATGCACAGCTCGACGTCTTCAGACTCATCATAGATCGCCTCAATGATTCCTGCGCGCCGGTGCGGAGGATGGCGTGCAGAGCTGTGGGGAACTGGCTGGGTTACATCGCAGCAGAGACGGGATTTAAAAGTGGAACCTCTTCGAAAGAGAAGAAAAACAATAAACCCGTGGGTTCACGAGTGAAAGCAGCAGGTCATTTGGTAACAGTGACAAAGCAGAAGGTGGACAAGATGGAGAGCTGGAGGCAGGAGGCCAAGAGGACGGCAGCCATGTTGGCGAATCTGCTCTCTGACCCTGATGCCGTCACACGGCGTCACAGCTGCGCGGCTCTGGGAAACCTGCTAAACGTTGACGGTGCCACGTCCGTGCTGTTGGACGAAGACGTGCCCAGCTTCCTGCTCAGAACTGCGTGCGCTGATTCCCACAATGCAGTGAGGCGAGCCGCCATGGCAGCTCTGGGCCTGTACAGCCAGCAGGACGCAGTACGACAGGTAGCAAAAAGGTTATTTAATTAGACTAAAGGTAATTGAATGCTGCTTTACTCTAAATTTATTATAAATGATGGTTAATAAAATGATTGTACTGCTTTGACTGTTGAAACCACTTTATATATGTTATTTTGTATTTTCATTCCTTTTTTTTGTGTCTCTTTGAAGGTGCTGATCTCCCTGGATGCCAGTAAGAAACTTTTTCAGGCTTCACCACTTCCACAATCTGACTGCCAGCAGCTTCTGGGTCAGCTGTGGGAGGGATCCTCTCATCGGAAATAAAAAAAACTGATTATTTTGAACATCTTTACATATTCATCTTAATTACTTTAGAGAACTGGTGTTTCCTGTTGTGTGTTTTCTGAAAATAAAACATTCAAAACTCATTATAGTCTGTTCTTTTATTGAAAAAAAATTGCTATTGATTAAGATATTTTACTTTTTAAGGGGTAAATTATTGAATAAAAATTTAAGATATTTAATCTAAAAAAGCTAAATCTGCTTTTAGATTATTCTACCTGGATTATTGAGCATGCATCAGGCAGGGTACTGTATTTAAGTTGCGTTCAGTGTCGCTCGGTTTTCAGGCGGATTCGTGACTTAAAATTAAAACTATAAAATTTGCGGATGTCCTACGTTGAGACAATCTTGAAAACTCCTTGAAATATTTATTTTGTTAAGAAAATGAGCATAAAACTGAACATATTCTACCTTTTCTTCCTTCAAAACGACATTTTGAATCAAAGAAAATATCGACCTTGAAGGGGTTTACTTTGATCTGTCGGTAGTTTGAGTTTTCTTCCGCCTTCTTCAAATACAGGCTGGTTCCGGCGTTCGTCTGGGCCTAAAAATATAAACTTTACAACCTATCCACAATATTCCTACGCCCCATGATGCCTTGCGCGAATTATGGGAACGACTTCCGCCTGAAGTGAGAGCAGCAGTTAAAGCCCAGTCTACTGGCTGTATTTTTCACTTTTTTTTTTTTGTTTTGTTTATTTCTAATTAATTGCAATGGTTACTTCGTGTTGGGTTAGTGGGTGTTGCTGTCGGGTAGACGTTTGTTCAAAGTGCAGTTTTCACTTCATCCCAAAAATAAGTAAACGTGAAGGATTTATCTCCATCGGAGGAGCTGACAGCTGCACCTCCTCTGCCTGATCTGCTCCCGAAGACGTCGTGTTCAGATCACGTTTTCTCCGGTAAACAAAATATTCTACATAAATCATTTTGTGAAACAATTTCAGAACAATGTGAGAGTATAATTTTCTCTGTGTTGGAGCTGTTGTTGTTTTTTTCTTCATGATTTAGCACCGTCTACTAGCTGTGGTTAGCTTAGCATGTAGCGTTAGCATCTGTTAAAGTATTTACTAAACAAATCTGTGGATAAATAATATAACTACATGTGTGTGTAATACATTTGCAGTACATACATATGCTGTGTGTATGTGTATACTGTATGCACACTATATATACAGTATATACATACATACTGCACATACATACTGTACTGTAGTACTGTTTTGATTGTAGGTCCCTGTTACTCTCATGTGAATAAAGCAGTGGGATGCTGTTTGTACAGAAAATATTCCATAACACAAGCTCATCTTTTGGTTATTACTACATTTGTTCTATTGAAATATTTATTTTTTCAGGAAGGCCTGCACACAAGTCACAGACTGGTCTCCCACGCTGAAGTTGACAGACACACTTACTCTGAGACGCAGGAGCAGAAGAACAAGTAATGACACAAGCACCTGGCACAATAATTCAAAAATATTAAAGTAAATCTAAGATAAAATTACTGAAATCAATATAAAATTGAACATTACAGTATATCTTTGTGAATGAGTAAAAAATGTAGGAGCAACTGTATTTATTCTTTCTACTTTGAGTAGCAAACTTGGTCTTATTTTAGACTTTGTGATGCAAACATGACAGTTTTATTCTTTTTTTAAGGTACAGACGAGTGAAGGGCCAAGTTCCATCGTCTTGGATTCCGGAGGGGTTTGCTGCTTGCTCCAGTCGTCCAGTGGTCGTCCAGTGGTCGTCCAGTGGTCCCACATGATGAGGAATCTGTTCCAGTTTGTTTAAAATCAGAAACTGCCCATCATTTCTTGTTGAAGAGTGTATTTGACCTGGTATTTATTCTGGTATTTATTCTGCAGCCAATCATTTTCATTAAAAGACATCAAATCACCCACAGTTCTCATATTGTATTCAGTTTCAAATGTTTTTAGTTTATTCATTCATTCATTCATTCAACCTTTATTTATACAGGCTTGCCTCGTTGAGCCACGGGGACTCATTTACAAGAGGGACCTGTCTCACTCACACCCAGAGTCAATTTAGAGTTAACAATCAGCCTAAAATTTATAATTATAGCTTTTATTCTTATCAATCTCCTCCTGGAGGAGGAACCACAGCAACATGCATGTTTTTAAGTTTTGTACTTGTCAATAAAAAACTAAACTGGTAAGTTGCCAAAAAAACAATCACATCTAGTGTTTTTATTTGCAGTAGAACTTCTCATTAGACATTAAACAATGTATCTTATTGAAATAAAGAAGGTGAAACACAGCAACACCAAATGCACTTCAAACGCAGATTTATTTATAGAAATTATATTTTCACTCATTTGTTGCTGTGGTACATAACTGCACACAAACTTCTGGACCAACTGGAGCGTCATCCATCTCCTGGACCAACTGGAGCTTCATCCATCCATCCCTGGACCAACTGGAGCATCATCCATCCATCCCTGGAACTCACCTTATGCAGAAATATAACAGAAAGGAGGAAAAGAAAAGTACAGTATACAAACATTAGGGTTCATTTATGAACACACACAAACACACCTAGATTATATATAAAAGAAACCCACGCACACACACACACACACCTATATTATATATATATATAAATAAACACAACAGACACCTATATTATATATACAGTATAAATAAATATACACAGACAGCATACATACAGTATATAGGTGCGTGTGTTTATTTGCCAGTTATGCACGAAAATAGTATCATTTAATCACTGACTACATAAAATCATTACACTAAAAGCTGTCTCTTAAATCATACCTGGTGTTCTCGTTCCTCTGGAGGATACAGAGTCTTTTTTCAGGTGGTTTCTCGTAGCCCAGCCACAAAGAAGGATGCAGGTTTTTGTTTTCGGAGCATGTTCAACACACACTAGTTGCAGCCACAAATTCAGCTTCGTCTGATTATTCTTACAGCCACGAACAGCGCAACAGGTACCCGAGCTCCTCAAGACATCTTCGTGACAATTTTAGCTCAAAATAACAGAAAACAGAACTTTAACAGAACTTCTACGATGCGCACAGATAAACAAGTAAACAACGAGGAGCCAATGCAGAAATTCTACTTCCGGGGTCAAAACGGAAGTAAGTCCCATAATCGCAAATACAGTGCCACCTTCAGGAATATTGTGGATAAAAAGACTAAAAATATGTTTATTTTTATTTACAGGTTTGAGGATTTTATTTGGATTTTGCGCAGGGAACTTAAAAAAAATTCAGTCCGACTCGAGGGGAAAAAAAACGTCGGTGCGACTTCGTGACACACTTTATTTTTTTTATTTTAAAGGGAAATAAATTTACATCACAAAAGAAACGTGTAAGATAGATCGTAGTAAGTTAGGCTGAAATTACAAAGCGTCATATTGCTTTATTTTGGTCTAATCGATGTTGATTGATAGTACACCGCAGTGATCAAAACAAAAAAATACAGACGGGACCTGAACACAACCCGGCGCTAATACTCAAGATCGTCAACAAATAAATGTACAGGGGAAAAGCCTTGAGTCTAAAACATCCCGTACCGTCAAAAAGTTACATCAGTTGATTTTTTTTGTCAAGTTTTATAGAAAAACGAAAGCTTTACACACACTCCTTACATATAAAAAGTTCTTACAAATTAGTGCAGATCGTTATTGCTTTAAGAAGCAGAAAAATCCTCCACTTTTCTGACTCTAAATATTCTGTTTCAAAAAATGAATTAAAGCCGTGCATGCAAAAGTAGGCTGCTAAAAGATGAAAAGTTACGATTTTACAGATGTAGAAAAATCTTTTAATCTCAGAAAGATGATAAACAGACAAGATGAGACTGTGTCCTGAGCTTTGGTTCATATGAAAACACAATAAGATGTTTGTTCAAAACTGTAAGGAATGCATTTGCTTTATTTTGGTCACAAGTAAAATAAACATTAATTGCTCTTAATGCTGAAAAATGTGGCTGTTGATTGTTTCATTAAAATCAAGTAAGCACCAAAATAAAAGCAACTAATTCTTCTAAATCATTTAAACTGATTAAAGCCAATTAAATAGCAGCACTAATAAAAATACACAACTGGAAGTTATTTTCACACCAGTGGCTCTTTCTGCGATTGTCAATATTTAACAGCAACTCGAAAACATTTAAACAGACAGCAATGATTGCCACAAAAATTTAAAAAAAAAAAATTCAAATTGCCTGGAAACAGAAATATCGACACCAATATATATTTTACAATTCAACATAAGTCACACAGTGATTTAAAATAAAACTTTAAAGTAGAAAAAAAATCATAAGTTCTATTGCTGACATCAATTTTAGTGTAAGGCTATTATAAAATATACAACCTGCTTTTTAATTTGTTTCAGTTTCCAATAAATAAATAAAATTCACATGGAAGATCTGCTACAAATGATTGTCAGGTAAAGCGTTGCAATGCCACAGTGAAGGCTCAAGTGATCTCAGAGTGGAAAACAATGGAAGCATTGGAGAGCGCTGACTCAAAGTGTAGAAAAGAATCCACAATAATAAAGCATGCATCTGCCCCCTCACCATCAAAAACAAAACAAGTCACAGAAATCCAAAGTTAAAAGCACTAAACTCAACGTTTTCCCGCTGGATTTGGAGGTCTTTGCTGGTCGGAGCGCGACGTTACGCCGTAGTGTCCTGCTTGAGCCTTTGGCTTCGCGCCTTGTAAACTTCAATCAGCAGGTCTTTGACGTACTGGATTTCACGTTCCACGGACTCTGCCTTGTCCCGCAGCTCCCGGTTCCTTCCCTCCAGGCAATGCAGCTGCTCCTCCAGAGTATCTAGCTCCGCCCTTTTTCGTTGGCGATACCTGCATTAGGCCACAAAATAATAATAAGATTTAGATTTTTTTTTATTTTTATGACCCACGAGGCCTCAGTTTTTTCAACTTGGGCCTTATTGGTCATTTTGACCCGAGGGGCAGCAAGAAAATTAAACAATGTCAAATTTTATGATTTTTTTTTTTAATCAAGTAAAAATTTAAATGTACCTATGAGCGGCAGTTTTGTTCTGATCTCTTTTCTTCTGCTTTCGCTCCCCGCCTTCATGTGGAATGATGTCCACTTCGTATTTCACAGCACAGTGGTCGTCTTTCAGCCTGCATGCCTGCCTGTGCCCCGGGGAGTCCAGGCTCAGACTCTCTCGGGACATGAGGAAACATTCTGGGGCCTGATGCTCGAGATAATTACAGTGCAAATCAGGTGGAAGTATTTGGAGACCCTCTGCTTTCGCCTGTTCATTGATGTTCCCCAAGAAGTTGTGATAGGCCTCAGACTGGGGCGCTGCTGGAACGTAACAACCTTCACTGCCGTCGGTTTTCCACGAAACGGTGGCTTTTGTCACCTCCACGCTTGCTTTGACACTGCCCAGCACCTCGTTGTTACCGGTGCCGCCGCTGACCTCCCTCATGCTATACATCAAAACATCTTCTTTCTTTTGCGGGGCATCGAGAGATCCACCGAAGCCAAACCCGCCGCCGACAACCTTTGCGCCGCTTATCACATCTTGTGTAAAACAGCAATTTTTCTCATCTTTGGATAAACCTGCACATCGTCTAACCTCGACTGCGCTACCCAGACAGTAGCTTTTCCCTACCAGCTGGTCATCCTCCACACAGCCATAACCACTGGTAAGGGCCACGGCAGAGTTACCTGAGCCACTTCCTTTGGAAGTCAACAAACTGTTGTCGTAGCCTTCGCTGAACCTAACTCCGTCAACAACTCTTTTCCTACCACACCCACTGGGGCGACTGCAGCTGTACGGGGCGTGTCTGGGAATTTTGGATCTTCCAATTGACCCGCCACAGATACTCAGCAGGTCCAGCTCTCCAGTTGCCAGGGTAACAAGGAGGGGGTTGGATTCCGATTGGTTGGACGTAGAGTACGATGCGTATGGCAGTTGACTGAACGGCTGAGGACCCGCCGGCAGTGGACCCCTGTCGCATCTTCCCAACCTCTGCCCTTTCTCTTGCAGTGGTTCAGACAGGAAGTAGTCCTCTAGTTGGGCAAGTTCCTCTTGCAGCAGAGAGGTCATGACCTCCAAGTCAGAGGGCACCTGGATATCATTCTGGAGGGGTGAAGGGGGAAGGGAGGCATTAGTGGAGGAGGGAGGGGAAGGAGGGTTTGGGAGGTACGAGGAGAAATCCACTTCTTCCGTCATCCAGTCAGCGAGACCATCACCTATAGAGGACGATAAAAAAAACAATGTTCATTATAAGATGACTGATGGAAAAAAAAGTTACAGTTGAAAATAAAAAATAGAATAAATCACGCAAGTAAAAACAGTAGTTATTAGCAGTTCAAGCAGTTTTGTAAAAGCTGGTTGACCATCGTACACGCAAAGCGTATTTTAATGAAGTCGTCCGATATCGACAGAGTAGACGTAGCTAGTTTTTTACTTACTGTTCAAGAAGGACGAATCTGCTGCAGTGCCGAGCCCACCTGGAATGGGGAAAAATATAAAAAAAAGACGCACTCGCGGCAACTCACCAATTAAGTGCTGGTTCTCCTCTGACACCTCCCCCCTGCACCCCTGTGATTGGCTGTGGCTAGCCTGTGGGTGAGAGAGAGCGAGGGGGTCTGCCGGGCAGACACGAAGAGTCTTCCAAACATGAGCCGCCGTCGCCATCGTTTTGTCTGCTGACGCTTTGATTCAGTCCAAGTCCGAGCATGTGCTGAGAGCGAGCGGGGTCTGACAGATGGGCCACAGAGAGCAGGGCAGGGTGAGCATAATGAAACCTGGAGGGTAAACAGAAGAGCAGGGATCAGAGAGCCGTGCCACGTTCAAAGACCCGGCTTTCTCTGTCAACTGATGGAACAACAAATGAGTTGTTTGGTGTTTTTACGGCTTACATCAGTGAAAAACTTCACTTATAATTGAAGAAGTTGTGCATATTTGTGAGGTATCTTTCACTTTTCTGCACATGCACAAACAGCAAAAACTTAAAAAAATAAATAAATAAAACAGTCGGTTCCATCCGATCGGAACAATAAGTGATGCCGAGGGGAAAGCGGTGTCCTTTGGACTTTAAAAGTGCCTCAAAGCGAAATGAACATCACATCTTCCAAAACACGTGGGACTTGACAGTGACGCTGTCAAGGGCCCAGCTGTTGATATGAAACTCCATAGTAACCATGCCTCTTTAGTGAGAGGCACCCTGGTGGTTAAACGGGATCAATGCAGATTAGCTGCTCCTAATCCATTCTTTGAAATGAACAGCCTCTGTTTGATCACTTAAATGGCTCAGATTGCAACAATGTCAACACCAAAGCTTTATACCCAGGAGGCTGCAACTGCTTTCTTGTATTTTAAAGTTGTTGTTTTTTTTACTTCTATTAACACTTGGCAAATAAAGCAGAATTAAATAAAAATAGCAAGACTCACATTTGAAGTTGTGAAATTATATATGTCCACTTAATTATAAAGGATGGAAGTTTTATAATTATATCTTCTCAACATAAATAACCATTACAGAAATAAAACAAGCAGAAGATAAACGTGGTTTAAAGTTGAATAAAGTAGACAAACAAAGCAGCTACCCTAAAATAGTCGTGATAAACAAGTGCGAGCAGCGGTATAGGTAAAGAAGTAGTTCGACTTACTCCATTCTTGCAGAAAAACTGTAGAGCGCTTGGGGGTGCGTTGCTAAAGCAAAGCACGGCTTCTTTTAGTGTCCAACAAGTCGACGGAATCAAAGAGCCATAATTCAGCTCGGAACACCCGGGACGAGGCAAACAGGACGAGATGCTGCTTTGTTGTGGTCGACCTGTCCACTGAGGAGGAGCTTGAGACAAAGCACCGCTCCATTCACACCTAGCAACCAGCTGCGTCACCGAGATGAAAGAGAGAGATCCCTCCGCCCCGCCCTGCCTGCGGATCACCGAAGGACGAACCACTCCCACTGCCGCTGCAACAGAGTTCAACAAAAACAAAGTAGTAGGACTCCTGTTTCTTCTTTTAAAAAAGTTGCATTTGTTACATCGTTAAACAACTCGTTCTGAAAAGTTGTGGTCCAGCAATGCTCGCTAACTATGACTCATAGTTAGCTCGCTAACTATTATTTAGCACACATATCATGTATGCTAATTGTTAGCATACATTAAACATAAACACTTTTTGAGAAGAAAAAACACATTTCGGAGAAGAGTCAAAGACAGAAAAATGCAGTCTCAGTCATTTAATTCGGGTAAAAATAAAAAAATATATACATTTATTTTGGTTCCACTTATGCCTCAGATGTAATCACATTACTGTAACGGGTTCCGCTTGTCGTAGCTCTTTGTTGCCATGGAGACGAGTCGGAGCCCCTCGTGTCTGAGCTCAGCAGGACGTAGCTGCTCGGTAATGTCCATAACCTGCCGCTGAGAGAGACAGAGCTCTCCAGCATGCAGGCGATACACTGCACTTTACCACAAGGCATCGTGTTTTGTTGAAGAGGGACTACTTGATTCATAACACACTTTGTTGTTCGGTAGGAAGGCTGTTGCATTGTCGTTGCATCAGTGGTCCACGCCTAATGTGATTGGCTGTTCGAACCTGAACGAGGCTTCGTGATTGGCTGAAATCTGCGCTGTCTGTAATGTGATTGGACAGTGGTAGGCAAGGCGAACCGTCAGCGTGTTGATGTCTTTTCTTTCCTGCAGTGCAGACTCTGCACATGTTTCATGTAAACAAACCGGGTGTGGAGTTTTGGGGAAGTAGTTTTCCAGACTCAAAACGTTTATTTATTTACATTTGTACAAACTTACTTTGTTTGTCCCTTAATAATATAATGTCTTGAAATGGTAAAGATGAATTACCAATTCTTTTTTGTTTTGTTGCTGCAACATAAATTTGCAATTACTCTTAATTAAGTTATTGTGCATTTTTTAAAATTTATTTAAAAAACACTTTTTAAATCCTAATCACTCTTTTGTTCAGGCTGTCAGTGCCAGTGTAATGCAGGAAATGACAATACATAGTGATTAAGGACAGTATTCACTAAAGGTGGTTGATCGTTTTCTTAATACACTTTGAAAAATCTTATTTTGCGTGGCTAATTTAGTGAGACAAAGCTGACTGAACTAAATAAAGTTACTGATAAGGGCTGTCAATAATAGTTGTGCAAGATATAAAGCTGTTTTTCTTCTTTCAGCAAATCTGGAGTGGAGCAAGTGCATTGTTCTCCTGTTGCTATAGCGATAGCGGACACTGCCCCCTATTTTAGACTTGTTTTCTGGTTGCTGTTGCCATGGGATTTGCATCTCTCTCTCTCTCTCCTCTTTACCTACTGTTTTCCTTTTGCCTCTACTCTGTAAGTCTAACATGCCCTGTCCAACCATTTCCCATCTCATTTGCTGAGTTGCGTCTCTGCAACTTAATCACGTTGCCAAAACCAATAGATATATTTGCAGTTCAGCTCACTCTACATATTGATGAGCCTGTAATAGATTTGTCTACCAGGACACATAACTGTGCATTTAGAGGAAGTGTGCTCCTGACAGGACTAACTTGAAAAGACAAGCCTGACTGGTGTAAATTAGTCACTTTTGCCTCAAAGTATTTAAAGGAACACTTCTTTTTATTGGAAAACTGTTCAGCAAAACGTGTTCTATAAGAACCACTGAGAGAATTATAGAAAAGGCTGCCTGATGCAATCTAGATAAATGTGGTCGTAATGGAAACCAGATTGAGATAGTAGTGGTTGGTGAAGTTGGCAGGTCTCACAGGAAATCGCTGACTGCTCTCTCTGTCTGTATTAATTGGCCCACTGAGGACTTCCTGTTTGCGCGTCATGAGAGAAATCCAAGGTGCTGCTTGTGGTGATAGCGCTGCCTTTTCCTGTTGTCTCCTCTATTAGGAGCAATTTATTTTGTCATTATTTAGAAAGCGACGTGTTCTTTACACAGAAAAGCATCTTTATGTCTGCTGCTGGCTTGAGATAATCCGGCGGGCTCAGCGCCTCGGAGCCATAACGAGATAACAAACAAGTTGTTGAAGCAGCAAAACCAAACTTAACAAGCCAATTTAACAAGTCCGCGTACACAACATGGGATCAAACTGGCCTCGGTGTGTCTATGAGATGTTTATTTTAGAACAGTATGAAATGATAACCAGATTGTTGTACACAAGTTAAAAAGTTAGAAAAGTCGACGCTGCATGCCAAGTGCAAGTATGGCATGTTAGTAAAGGTTACAC